>WYDF02065591.1:0-11613 GCA_009867245.2 Adranes taylori
ATATATTACGAAATGAAGTGCGGTAATACTATGTTATATGGGTTATTTTTCTTTTCCAACCAACTACAGTTCTTACCATTCCACGTCACGAGTTTTAAGTCTCACCCGCTGATTCACAAAGTAGATATTTTATAAAACTTAAGATGAGACATAGTGAAACAAATATCCAGTAACATACGCCACTGGATGTACGGTCTGCTTGACGTAGTAATGTGTCATTTCCTAGTAATCATTTTTTTTATTGCGGTGTATGTTTGGAACTCAATGTGTTGCGACGTCATTTGAAAAGAACCTGTTCCATTTGGAATCTACAGCACATCAAGTTAATGCATTTTTTTTATAACTTTTTATAAATCTCTTTTTTGATAGTTTGTTGAAAACGAACTCAATAATAAATAGAAAAAAGTTTCTACTTCGAACGCACTAGCATAGTTTTCTACCTTCACGGAAGCAGAAGGAGATTATTTCATTATATTCGAATGTAATCTACACACCAGTAGCATGCACGATTCACTCATTTCCACGCATACGCGTAGGCTGAGATGGATACGTGGGCAAATATATTCAGATGCATAGTTCATTGTTCATTTTGGTTCCAATAGAAAATATGCATGAACAACAAACGAGTTTTACCAGATAATCGGATGGGATTAACTGCACCTACTACTTGCATGCCGCATCGATTTTTCATATTGCGCCGATCAGCATACCGCGTCGAATGCAAAGCGATCATGATGTCCATTCTTGTAAATACCGTATATTAAATATCGTTTGTTAACAGAACGTGATACATAAATGATCGAGCGATTGCGTGGATAGTAATTATTATTCTGAGTTGTTGAGTTGAGCGTTGATGAATGTTAGGTTTTTTGATTTATACGGAGGCAACTTATACAAATCGCCTTTTAAACAAGCAATTAATTAACTGGTCTCGTCAATGTAGTGTTTTTTTAATTTAATAGTTTCTTTCATAAATTTAAAAATTATTTTAATTTTAAAATGAATATTGTATACTTGGAAATGTTTCATTATTTAATTACGTAACATTTCAATTACAATGAAAATGTTTCAATATTCAATTGTAATTACGTATAAGTTTTAAAGTACATAAAATTTAAAGAAACTATTGCTTTTATAGCAGGATTTTTTGTTGTTGTCTCGTTAAGGCATAGATTTATTGAGCACTAGGACACAAATATCTGTATGTGATTGTATTGACATCAAACTCTAATTATATTTGGTTTTTTTCAACCCGTCATTGGAGTTGTCCCTACTAGTCATGAATGATAACTGGCTTGATGATGAATGAACACTAATGGGTCCAGCATTTGAAAAATATATTTTTGCCTTTTTAAATGCTAATCCATTTTCTAATTTTATTAAAATGCTGTACTGATTTTTGTTTAAATTCCGTGGGAACTTTAATGGATTCTGAAAATAATCTAGGTACGTACGTACTTATTTTTTCTATCTACAATGTTACTAGTCAACGTATCGAAACTGCAACAACTCTCATTTTTCATGGCTACCTATCAGCAATGTATTATGAGACCTAGGTACAGATACTATGTATAACGTTTCACCAAGGACGAATAGGATTATATATCCCTTGAAGAAAACAGCAGCAAGACAAGGATGCACTAGAATAGACCATTTCCCTACATAGAAAATGTATAGGTTCCTTTTTATCGCTACCTACCCTTGTTGCGATTTGGCAGGACTTGGCGAAGCACCTATGACGAAGGGTGATATCTAGTATGAAGGATAAAGCTACGGAATGTACCATACAGGACAACTTATTACGTTAATATTTTTATTTTTTATAAAATTATAGAAATTGTATCTATCCCTCTATAGAGTGCAGGTATCACATTGATATTGGAATATTGCACAAATTCAGGCTACACGTAGGTCAGATTATATTATTTATAGGTTTAAATTGATGTTTGTTAATTGAAATGTTTTTATTAAATATTACGTACTATTGCTGATTGTTAGATCTGCCACGAAATGTTTGCTAAAGTTGCTGTACTTCTCGGTTATGTGGTAACAGAGTTAGTTAAGCATCTGAATAAACCAAGCCACGTAAGTAGATAGATTTGAGCCAAGATCTATTTCTCAAGTTTTGCCAGTTGTTCTTGTGTATGATCCGAGTAAATGTGAGAAATAATTATCCCAGTATATCTTCTCAAATAGCAATGGGCGTACCACGTTACTCGTTGCAGTTATGAAAGATAGTTTGAAATTATAAAGACGCTGGAGATAAATACATGTCATCAGAGTCAGTCGAAAACATACATATGGTTCGAAGGGATACTAAAGAAATCCCTGAAGAATATCTTCAAAATGATTTTTTGGATTCTCTTAGATACCCGATATGAGAGATCGTGTTGATTGAAGTTGGCTTTGGGAGGTCTTCCTCCGTCTCGTCAGAAAACTGATTTAGTTTTATGATCGTCAATATGATTAAAAAACATGAATTATTGATCCTTAATGTTCAGAATCTAATTACAAAAGATATTAAGTATTTCGACTTTATTTATTTATTGTGACGGTCGACGTTTTAGAGGCTATTTTTCGCATAAAAAATATATTTACATTATAATAGTGTTTCTTATAAACTTTGGTCTAAGGAGAAGTGGGATGAATGTGTTAATGTGTTAGTTTCCATCCAAAATTTAAAAAAAGTATAATCAATCTGCGCCACCCATATTAGCTATCGTGCACCACAAGTGTTTGTCTTCCCGCAACTTCGACTTGTCCGCGCAGTTGTTGTAGAGCTTCCACAACATACGTTTTATATTACTTGTGACGAGTAGAGTGTTTTTGTGTTTATTTGCATAAAATTTTGATCTCAAGTGATAAATAAGGTACTTTTAGTAGGAGTGGGGTCATTAACAGTAGTTTACAATATAGTGTGTTTATTTTATCAGCATTTTAAGGTTTTCCTGGCTTTTGAAACTATATCAGCTTTGCCCGAGCAATGTATCTTCAGGGGGCAAATGTGTTATACAGTACCGTAGACTTTGTGTTATATTATATCACATTTGCCTGTTTATCGTTTCTGTACTACTATGGTGCGCAACGACAAGAAAAAGACCTCGTATAATAAAAACTACAGAATCTAGAAGTGGAAACTAATGAAGCCAAAAGAACAGAATCTCTAAGATGTATGGAATTCCTTACGCTATATTGCATTCCCGAATCAAAGGTATACGTGAAGCAGAAAAGGAAGAAAAAGGCCGACCAATTACAATTCCAATCGAAGACGAAACAAGGGCAACAAAGATTCTCCCAAAAAGAATTCATTAAACTAGTTGTCTGGTTCATCAAAGATAAGAATATAAAAAAGAATTTCGAAAATGGCATTCCAGGCAAAGACTGGTTTTTGAATTTCAAAACGCTGCCTAATCTAAGTCTTAAAGCTCCTCAAATTCTGGAATTTGCCATGATAAAGGCTTTGGATCCATTCATATCTACAAATATTTAGATTTGCTAAAACTAACCCTGGATGAAATTGAACTGCAGATAAACCGGTAGGAATTTGGAATCTAGATGAAAGCAGCTTAAGTATTGATCCAAGGCAAGTGATGGTTGTAGGTGCCGTTAATACAGCTCAGTTTTGAACAGTCAGCTCCAGGCAGCCATAATTTGGTAAACTGCAATGCAGCAGGGGACAAAGCTTCACCACTAATTATAAACAACGTTTGAGACCAATGGCTTGTCCCTCCAGAACACGAATTCAAAGGAACCTTGTCTGCAGCTAACAAATGTAACCAGTTTGTTTTCAAACTGGTTCAATTTAAAACTTTAGGACAGAATATTGGCAAATTTTATCAGCTCTGGGGTTTGGCAATGTACGTGAATATGACTATCTTAAAAATCATTAATAATTACATGTCGATACCTGATTGCTTTCGAAATTGTTTTAAAATTGTGTTCAGAATGTACATATCTGGTCAAGTGTGTTATTGGTAAACGAGTTTTATTAATTATTGAATTTCAGTATCATTGCTTAGTTTTTGGAACATTTGGCTAAATTCCTGGTATACTGCATCACCCATAATTGCCGTTTTGTTTGATAACATCTTAATTCCAATTATTTGGTGCTCGTTTGAAGGCTGGACAGGTTTGTTTACATTGTTATTATGATTGAAAAGACAGGGGTCTACCTGTTCTATTTATATAATGCATGCCATTTCCTATAATTACAATTTCCTATAAGCCACTATGCGCCATTGGCAGATGAGCATATTTAGATAAGGAAATTGAGATTTTTGTTTATCAAAATAGCGCTAAAGCATGTTTGAAATTTAGAGGCAACCTCCCTAGGACTAGTTCCGAAGCGAATAGCTTGCGGATGTACTTGCGGTGAAGGTAATCGTTGTTCCTGTTGGTCTCGCCATGAGGACATCTTGATGGGTTTTGGGCGAAACTTTTGAAGTAGCGTGTTCAGGTGGTGCTTGTTGCGTGTCGTTATAGTGGTGCCCAACAAGTAGTAGTACATCCGAGTTATTGCAGCTATTTAAGACTTCCCAACCCTTGGTTGTAACATCTGTGGAGTCATCTTTTAGCCAGCCATCTGACTCGTGGAAACATTGGTCGACAAGTATCTTTTTGTTCAACCATATAATTGTCTTATTGGTTATTTTTTGCGCTTTACGCCATGTCATAATTGAAATTTGGATTTTTATATTAATTAATTTTGTTGTGGATTGGTAAATTTTTATATTACTTGTCCGCTGCCGCAGGACAAGAAATAAATTGTAATTAGGGGGGTTTCAGATTAATATAGGATTTTAGTAAATTTTGTATGTTTTGTATGAACCCTATTTTTTATGCGATATGAGGTACGATCTCTGGCACCCATTTAAAACCAGCGCAGTCGCCTCCATAGAATAAATTTGAACCAATTATCCGTACGTCCTTCCGAATCCAGACCTAGCCGCGGTATAACAACTTTCAGTGAGGGTATCTGTTACCCCCACACGGAGGCAGGTTGTACTGAAGAAAGGCTGGATGGAAGGGGCTGTATTTAAAAGTTGTTTCTTACCATTAGTTTCTTACCATGAAATTGTAGAAGCTGATGCCAGGGATGAAATAGCAATTTAAAAGCTTACTCCTCATTGCACCCACTTGTTTCTACCCTTTGATCTGGCGGTACTTAAGTCGTTTAAATGCAAGTGGAATGAAAAATTTGTTACCTGGCAACACAATCATATAGGACAAAAATTACCGAAAAAGGTCACGATACATGGAAAAATATTTCTCTTAATGTCATCTGAAATGGATTCAGAAAGGAAGGAATATTTTCTTTCAATCGAAATATTCTTCCGAAGAAAGTTTTCCCTTCAGATATCTTATTCACAATTGGAAGGAAACTAAAAATATTTCAACAAAGGCTCAAGAGGAAAGAGAAGTAGCTAAAAACGCATTACCAGGCCCCTTAAGTAGTTGTTAACCTAGTAACAGTTGTGAACCTAGTAACATCAGTGTGCTAGTAACATCAAACAAACACCACAAAATAAAACTAAAATGTGTCCCGGAGTAGAAATCTTAACATCTACGCAAGCCATAGATATGTTTAAGGAAAACCTAAAACCAGTGAAGAGAAGCGCTAATAGAAAAGCTCTATTATCTTCCAAGTGTAGTAGTAGCAGTGATGTCTCCAGTATTTATTGAGACTAACAATTCTGAAGAGTTCATAACTGAAATATTAGATAATTATATTGATGGAAATAATATAGACTTCCACAAGGATTACAAAATATTGTTACTTTAGAATGTTGGGTCCTTGTAAAATATTCCCCAGAAAGTTAATCAAATATTTTGTTGGTAACGTGATAGACCAAAACGATGGCGGGTGCGTCGTTAACTTTACATCCTCCTCCTCTTTCCATTATCCTCCAAAGGATGTATTGACACCATTTATATTTGATTCAGTAGTTGACTCATATTCATGGTGTACTCATGGGAAAATAATCAGGTGGTTTCCCGTTGCCTGTCTAATCCTATGCCGTTCTCCAGTATTTGGTTTATCCGCCTTGAGGGCAAAATGGTGCCCTTGATTTATATTACCCTAAAGCGTGGTTGCCACATGCACCAGATCCGCCGTTCTGAGGTCCATCCTCTCCGCCTTTTCTGCCGGTGTGGTCTTCACTCGTAACCCTGAGCACGGGTAATGCGATATATCCCGCAATACTGGGTCCTCAACAGAACTTAGCCACCAGCTAAAACAGCTGGGCCCATCCCCGCGTCGTGGACGCGTCTGTCGAGAGTTACCCAGGTGCATTCAGAGAAGGTGTCTGTGAACACCTTGAGCCGGGTTAGTGTGCATGTTTAAAACCATGCACACAGGCTTTACATGGCCATACAAAATTAGTGGCAAAAAATCGATGACACCGACACGGTAGACGAAAGCGACATTATGAAAGTTTTGCCACAACCAACTACTGGTTGAAAGGACTTACTTAACTTTCCAGTTTGCGTTGGGATTATAATTTATAGCTCTGTAGCTCTGTAACAAATATTCTCATGTATTTAACATTTTTTATATTTTATACATTTGACCCAATAATTAATCGAGAGGCTTTGCATTACAAAATATAGCTCATTTACACATTTACACATTATTTAGCAGCGCTATATGAAAAACTGTATCACAATTATCCCACTTCACGTTATATAAATCTATTGTCTATTTAAATGTATAATCTATGTTTGTAAAATGTAAATGACAAAATTTTTATATCAAAATTTCTACTGACAGTAGAGCCTCCATTATCCGAGCTAATGTCGACCGAGGGTACCTCGGATAATTGAAAAACAGATAACACGGGTTCCGTCAAAAATCGAGAGGGTAATATGGTAAACTGGTGATATGAATGAAAACGTAGTCAAAGATGTGAAAAAAGGCATCTATTGTATTATCAAATGAAAAAATTACGTACAAACAAAAATATGTTCCAGTTAAAAAAGTTATTTCTTGAAATCCATAAGCGTTATCTGTTTAACGGTACTCGCTCGCTTTTTTGTCGCCGTTTCACGCAACACCGTAGCAGTTGAAGTTCTGCTGAAGTTATCTCGAGCAACAGTCAGCAGATGGCATTTTCTAGCGTTTTGCATCCTTCACAGTGGTTGATTTTCTCATTCTCCATTTCAATGTCACTTTCTTCATCCTCTACTTTCTTCATCCACTGCCTCTACTATCATCTCATCAGTCACGTCCAGTTGTTCGTCTGCGTTGATCCACTCGTCTGCATCGTTTTCAGTGTCAATCTTTGAGCTAGCTGTGCAAGGCTGACGTCGTCTTCATCGTCATGCTATATGGGCAAAATTACTTGATTTTCAAATGATGTTTAATAACTTCCTCCACGACTTCTGAAGAGTAGAACTTTTCACCTCGTTCCATGCCTCAGTTGACATGTAAACAACATCTTTCATTGTGATTTTTTAAGGGTCTGTACGACGACGACAGTTTTTCCAACACACCTTGATCCATGGGTTGGAGAAGAGGCGTGACGTTGGGGGGTAAAAACATGGTCTTAATATCGCCAGAAACCATTTCTTCTGTATCAGGATGAACAGGGCAGTTGTTCATTACTAAAAACGGTTTTCGAGGCAGCTTGTTTTCTTTTAAAAACTTTTCAACTTGTGGCACAAAGTCAGTGAAAAACCAGTCTGTAAAAATTTTAGCGTCCATCCATGCATTTTTCTGACTAGACAAATTTTTGAAAGCACGGGGTTTGCCAGATTTCCCTATCATCAATAACTTTAACTTCCAATCCCCGCTAGTATTTTGAGTGTGACCCTATCTTTTGACTTAAAACCAGGAGCGGAAGCCTCTTTTTAGAAGCAAGTGTTTTTGTAGGAAGCACGCGTTGAGATGAGAAATCTCCACCTTTAATCAGAGCTCCGAATTCGATCTTGAACTGTAGTACGACGACATGATTGGATGATAACTTCTCACCAGAAATGTTTTGTTCCCTGATTCCAAGCCTTATTTTCCAACGATTAAGCCACCCTCTGCTTGCTATAAATTTTTTCTTCTTCGGCTTTAAACTTTTCCTCCTCCCCACTTAAATCTGAAGCCAATTTTTTAATTGTCTCTCCTTTATCGAGTCTGTTGATGGCTTGTTATGTAGTCGCCAAAGACACAACAGTCCTTTTACGTTTAGCACTCATCACGTAACCAATACAAACAAATCAAAACAAACTGTAAACGAACTGTTCCCTAGCACAATGTAAAAGCACATGAGGTCAGTGACAGTAGGCAAACTATCTGTGCGGGCCGCCCCCTCCACTACAATCCTTTGTGCGTGCGCCGTTTCTATTTTTACACTACTGTGATTAATATAAGTACAGTATTGTACTACGCAGTACAGTATTATGATCGATTTGCCGCTATATTATGCGGATTCGCTTTATGCGGCAATTTATCCGTACCAATATTTATTTTTGGGCTACATACTGCGGTTATCCCGGAACTCTGTTAGTCGGGGCTCTGATAACCGTGGTTCAAAATTTAATGAATTTTATTTCAGTAAATTCAAAATTCATTAATTTTGAATTTACTGACTTTTAATTTTATGTTTCTGTCAGTTTGTATTATAGATTGTGTAATTGTTAATTTATTAAATTATGCATTGCCTATGTAATTCTATTTTCTTAGTATTTGTTATAATGTTTTGATATGCGTTATTTAGTCCTGTTGGAATTTGTCATTAATTGTGTTATAGTCTTATTTTGTATATAACATAGCTAAGATTCTGTGTTTGTATTTGATTCTTTTGCTAATATTGTTGGTTCTTCAAAATTCAATTCAAGGAATAACGTAGTGTTTTCTGGTTCTGTGTTTTTATCTTTGTCATTTTCTACGGTTTTTTATTTTTCTACGCGAAAATCTTGGAAGTTATAAGCTTGAAATTTGTTGGAAAATATTTGCGTTTCCTATTTATCTTGCAATACACTTACTCATTATACACAACAGTAGTGCGAACGTTTTTTGATCAGTTCGTAGACGTTTAGTTACTAAATTATTCGCCCCTTGAGTAAATTACTAGCATAGTCCGAACTAGGCTTTAGGGTGCTTAATAAATTTAGTTAAGCTCTGAAGTAAATTATGGAATCTCTAAAACTCTAAGACTGGAATCGTGGCAAGGTGCTGATCGTGTTAAGTAGTGGCTCAAACGCGAAGATCTACTTCTTTGGCAGCTTGAGATAATAGTTTCATTAAATTTTCTCACGACTGTAGATCTACACCTTTGCATATACATATTGTTGCTTAAGTAGTATATCGCATACGATCCGATGCAGAAGCAACGATTGAATGGTTGGAAGATTTTAATACACAAATAGGTATAGGATTTTCCATTGCAGTTCAAATAAGCGTAAAGAGTTGTTTCACTATTATATTCAATATAAACAGCCCGATTCTATATCCATTTTCGAACCAAACGTAAATGAATTTTTAAAACGCCCTCTGAGTGAGGAGATCAGGTTCACGCATTTGCGTACCATGGAAAGGATGTAGTTTAGGTCAGAATTCCAGTTAAATGTTCTATTAAACCAGACACTTGGATAACAGATTTCGTCTTTTTAACGAAATGGGTTCATTCCAGGGTCGGAGTTTGATGTGGCCGCGTTTTGATGTTTCTTTTTGACATGGTTGAGATGCTGAATGAAGATGGCTTGAGTTTACTCGGATTAGGGGTGATGCGCCATGTATGCGTTCATTTTGAAAAATTGTCTAAAGATAACTGTAGATGACGGTTTGCAGTTTCCGCTTTTAGTGAGCACGCGCAGTAAGCCGTGTCATCAGCATACAAAGCATTATGGGTATCTGGAGTAGTTGGCGGTTGGAGATCATAGCAGTACATGATGTACAAAAGAGGAGCAAGGACAGACCCTTGCGGTACGCCAGCTTGAAGTTGTATGGATCTGGAGAGAGTGTCTCCAATTGTAATTTGGGTGGCATGGTCGGATAGATATGACTGGATCATCCTCAGTGTATTAGGATGAAGGATATGAAGCTCATGGAGTTTCCGAACAAGCCCGGCATGCCAGACAGAGTCAGACAGACATGGGTGATATCTAGAAACACTGCCAAAGCGCAATGGCCATTGTTAAGTGCTCGTGTAATATCTGTTTGAAATTTTCCATAGTAGAACGTGATGCTCTATAACCAAACTAGTTCTGTGGGAGAACTTTGTTCATCTCTAGACAGTTTCGTAGGCGAGATGTGAATATTCTTTCAAAAGTTTTTCCTAAGACGTTAAGAAGTGTGATTGGTCGATATGATGAAACATGTCTAGGGTTTTTGCGAGGTTTAGGAATCATGGCCATGGCCATCTTGGCCATTTTTCCATTCTATTGGGAAGTACCCCTACCTTATAAATTCTAAAAAAGTTTAAAAATATATTCTCATTTATATCATTGGAGAGAATAATCCCTGAAATTTTCATCAAAATTGAAGATGATCGGGTTGAGTGACATGGAATGGTATGTTTGGCAAGTTTGGCATGGAATGACCCTTTTGATGTACTAAGCATTTTGTTTTTATTTATTTTGTTCTGTCCTTTTAACAAAATTTAAATGGACATTTCATAGAAAATACTGATGAAAAAAATTAATTAATTACGTTTCTATTTTTTTTTGTTTCAGGTAAAATGTTTAATCTGTTTCAATGGCTTGCTAAATTTATTTATATCGTAAGTAAATTAATTTTTTTATTAGAATTGAATTAAACGTTAAACAGTTTATTGAACTTTATTGAATTTATTGACGTTTATTGAATTTCTTGAAATATTAAATAAAATTTTGATGAAGTATATAATTGTATACAGGCTTTCCGAGAATCCCGAAAGGGATGTACAGTATGTTTTATATCGATCTAAAATTGTTAGATATTGTGTACAATTATTCAAAATTGTTTATCATGCTAATTATTGGCGATTTTTATTTAATATGCTTTTAATTATTCATTTTACACATATTTTTATGCGTCCATTATTGATTTTACATATAAAAATAAAGAATTTAATTTTTTGAATTTAATTTGATCAACAAACTTTAATTATAAAGATAATAACGCAAGGTTTAGTTATTACTCCAAACAAATTTAATACATTTAAATATAATTAATATAACTACTAAATCGTAAGGTAGACATTTAGAGTTATATTAAACAAATTAATACTACGTGAAGTAATTTACAAGCTAATTAGACAATAAACTATATAATAATAAAGTATATCGTGAGAAATAGCTTTTCATGCTACTGTTGCAGGTGTACAATTATGACATCATCTTCTAGAACAGTCTAGAAGCTTCAAATTATATGCATTCAACAAAGTAAATTATATTCGAGACAAGTTGAATTTGAATTAAAATATGCAGCTAATAAATGTGTGGTGAATACATAACTCGACGGCCACCAAATGGATATTTAATAAACTACCACTCACTTCAAAATCAATTACGCATCATTATCTCGAAAGAAAAGAGTAATACTTATATATAAACGTCTAGCTTTGTCTGTCCGTCTGTCTGTCCGTCTGTCTGGAACGCTTTTGACCTACGTTCATTGTGATTTTTCTTGTGCCATTTAATATG
>WYDF02065602.1:0-11612 GCA_009867245.2 Adranes taylori
AATAATAGAGGTTTTGTAGTCTAGACTTTATGCATATAAAAGGACTGATCTCAGCAACAACTTTGAAAATTAAAAAAAGTCGTAATTTTAATGTTTTCTTTCATCAAAAGCTGCATTAACTTTACCAGAAAAAAAATTTCTTAGAAAAAGATTATTTCGTTGGTCTACTACATTTATGTCCAGAGAAAATTTGAAAATCAATGTTTAACGCTTGTTCGACCCTTATAATCGGATTAAAATCGAAGCAGGATATTATTTTTTCGGGTCCTCTGACATTACCATAAGCCCTTAAATCTTCTAAAAATGTTCCACATTATCTATCAAACACGATTAGCTAGTTATAACATAGTTTAGATAATATATGATCTTGATTGCATTCTATCGCAGGCAAAGGTTACATATAACAAATGTACAGTGTTACACCACTTAAGTAAATTGCCCCATATTATCGCGACCCATGTTTTAAGGGTAATCAGTGGGATACAAGGGGGGAGGGTGCTGAAGTTTGATTATAACAAAGCCCCCCTCCCCAAACTAGAACTTGGAACAGCGATATTGAAGTTTAGCTGAGTTTAGCTTTGATCTACTTTGTAATTAATGTCATGCGACCTTTTTATTTAGAGCCGAATTCATGTTGACTTCGTAGCAAAATCTTTTACGTACTGCTTAGAAACCATGTGAAAATATAGATCTGATTATCACTCCTGATTGGTTCTGACCATCCGGATTGATCGTCAGCATCTAATTAATCAGTCGCGTGTGAAATGGCTCTTAGTCACCAAAACGGTTGCGGTCCGATAACTTGTAATTAATAAATCTCATGAAACCTTTTTTTTGTCGTCGAAATTGTTGCGGTCTGAGTGACATATTATGTGTTGTGAATTTTCGTTAAAAATATAAAAATATTTCTTCCGGCCGCCCCTCCCAAGACGTACTTCACGCTGGATCTGGCCTTGCGGGTAACGGGGTTTCTTGCTCAGAATTAATATTTAAAAGGAATGATTTAAAAATGATGATTGACCAATTTAGTGTTTACTATTTAAACTTATTTTTAAACCAAATTTATTCCTTCGATCAGCTCTTGCATCAAAATAAAATAAATAACACTGGTCGACAAAAATTAACTTTTTTCCTTTCACAAAAAGAAGAGTAATTGAATCTGGAAGTATTTTTAATACTGATTAATACTGAATACTGATTACTTTCGGATTTTTGTGATACTCGTTTGAAATTTTTATAACTTTTGTAACTAGCTATATAACTGAAAATGATATACCTTCATTCTGGTTGACTTAGAAAGTGATAGTTAGTGATTTTCTGGTGTGCTTTGTATCTGGAACATCTCTCTTTTTGGTCCAACAATAGTAAGTCAGCATGTTAGAACTCCATTTAACTTGGTACCTTTTTTCCATTGTAAAAATTTGCAGATGAAATGTTCGCCGTGTTCGTTGCTTACAGTTCCAAGATTTTCCTGGAAAAGTGAGAGCCTAAAGCATTTTTAAGGACATGTTCCATCCCATAGCTTTATATGACTTTAATAGATCAGCCACTACATCACGATAGTTTTCTGCTTTATGGTTTGTAAGAAAATTCAAACATACATTTTTGTACTGCCAAGCTGCTTTTTCTTTGCATTTAATAGTACATCGAAACGTTCACCAATCATTGGAGATCATATTTGTGGCCGGATAAAAATCCCTTGTTTTAGCTTAGCATCGCTGATTTTGGAAAATTTTGATGTTAAGTAGAACGATCCATCAGAGTTTTTATCGAGTGCTTGACAAAATTTTTCATCAATCCCAATTTAATATGCAATGGAGGTAAATATATTCTTTCAGAATTCACTACAGCGACATGTGCTACATTGTTCTCCCCAGGGATAAGGGATTTGCGTTTAGGCTACAATTTTGTAACGTATTGATCAGCGTTTTTATCCAGTGCTTAACAAAATTTTTCATCAATCCCAATTTAATATGCAATGGACGTAAATATATTCTTTCAGGATTCACTAAATTCTGCAAGGCGCAGCTAGAAGATGGCAATATCCAGTGCAGGCCCTAATCTAAAATAGCTACTGTCTCATCCATTTTTTCTCACGACTTTCTGCCTATACATTCGTTTTTAACTGAATTACCCTTAAAATGTGATAATGATGAGACTTTTTCAAAACTTTATACAATAGACCAGTGGTCACCAAATTTTTTCCGAAACGGGCCGCATTGATTTAAAAAAACTTGGAGAGCCGGACGAGAAATAAATTCTTATTGAAATCCAATTTTATGGAATATTAAGTTTTATATAAATGTAGTTTATATTGGATTTTATAACGGAAAATATTTATTATAATTATAATAGTTGTTTAATCAGGTAATCATCGAAAATTGCAAATCATATATGAGAGACCACAAAGGTAGAAAAAATTTCCGATGAACATTTTGGCTGGATGGCCATTTCTGCTATTAAGGTATATTAAGCTTCATCAGCACCCACCTTTTTACAGAACATCATTGTATTTGTATAAGTAAATATACATTAACTCCGTTCTGAACCTTATCATCTGACAAATATTATTTGATTGAAAACTTTATATATGTTACAAGTAAGCGAGCTGTCATTTACAATGTGTTTATAGGAAAAATTTCAAATATTTCCTCAATTACATCTGATTGTCGCAATCTGTTTCTACAAAAGCATTCTTGAAAAGCCACTGATATACCACTGACTTGAAAAGCCACTATTCCCCCAATATGTTTAAGGCACTGATATTGTTAAGCCACTGATATCGTAAGCCACTTATTATATACTAGAGATGGTCTTCTCCATCTCTAGTATATACTAGAGATGGTCTAACGTACTGGATAGGGTAACTATAATTGTCTAAGTCCCTAATACAATAATTCCGAATTGTTTGGGTGCGTTGCCACCCTAATAATAGATTATCTCACCTAATAGATTATTTCACGGATGGTTGTTTCTTAAACTGCATTTAATTTTATAAGACCTTATAATTATGTACGCATATAGTGATACGTATGTATATAATATAAAACAATTTTCAAATTGATTTAATACGCCAGGTGGTGTCACGTAGTTAAGCGTTAGTCTGATAAGATAATGCAATGATGCTATGTGAAAAGCAGAGGGTACTGAAAAAGGTTTACCGCCAATGCTAGAAATGCATCTACCCTTACCTTGTCTCTTTTAAGTAAATTTGAATGTCTAAAAATACGCAGCTTTCGAAATAATTAATACATTGTATGCCTAACTCCTTTCACTTTGGATCTCACTACTTGACTATGTTATCGCAATTTAAGAATTGAAATAAATAGTTGTGAATGTACAACAGAATAATGAAATTTTATAAAATTAATTTCCTACTACAGGTGTAATTTATATACAGAAATCGGGAATTTTTGAAGGACCAGATGGAAATCTGTGGCGGGTCGGATGCTCTTCACAACAAAGTGTCGCTTCACAATTGGGCAATTTGTTATTATCGAGGATCGCTTTTCTTAATAAAACTGCCCAGCTTGAATTATTAAAGAAAGCAATAAAAGACACAGCTTTCACTGAAAAAACAGTCGATAATAAGAATTTAAGTTGTAAAGTGAATCCTTGTCACTCAATGTTTTGATACTAAAACCATGAATTAAATTAAATTATAATTGTTTCCAAAATAAATCATGAATCAATTAAATTATCTAATAAGTATCGGAAGTTAAATATGGACCATAGTAGAGTACAGTGTTGGATGACAATTAAATAATTCTTTTAAGTTTCAATTCTTTGAATAAAATAAATAAAATTAATTAGGCAAAAAGTTTATTTATTGACATAAATTAAAATAAATTAAGGTGAATTAATAAGGTAACGGCGCAGTTCTAAAATAAGTTTCTGATGCTAGGAACGATAACCTGTAAGTAAAATAATTTTAATAAATAGTTTAGGAATTTATTTGACAAAATTTGAACGTCATGTATATTAATCTATTTGCACGTAATAATTGACAATAAATATTATTTTAATCCCTTAATTAGTCACCGGATTTAAGACATTGGGTAAATAACATTACGTTTAAAGCTTACGAGTTTCGTGGTTTACAATTACAACTTTCTCAGAGCGACTAAAACTTAAATTCTATTTAAAATAAACACTTAATTAAAATTTGATAAATTATCTTTAACTATTACATTTAACAGGTCTTTCAACTTCTAAGTCATTAACAAAATTGTTGTTGTAAGAATTGTTGGTTCCAAAATCATAAAAATTTAAGCAATTTAGATGTCAGCATCAATTCAAGCTTCCACTCAACATTCATCTTCATTCGTTAATCCGTAACCAAAGAAAACTTCCTGAATGTGACTTTCCAAGGAAATCACATCCAGCGACTGCTAATTGCCAAAGGGAAATCACATCCCTTTGGAAATCTGAATCACGAATTATGCCAATGCGGAGCCAATACAGGTCTTAGTAGCAGAGTCTTAGGGCAATTAAACCATCCAGATGAAATTGGTCGAATTCCAATTAAAAGGATTCTGGACTTCGGACTTTTTAGCTAATAGACCAGACCAAGGGAATACAAAATATAATCCCAGTGTAAGAAGACACTTTCCAACATAGTTACGAAGTAATAGTATAATTAAAGTAGACTTTAAATAATTTTTAAGTATTATATTGTAGTTTGTTATTAAAATATAATGCAAAAGGAAATTAATTTTATCATTCGCTACATGTGATTTACGTATTCTATCCAGAAAAGAAAAAACAACAAGAGAAATACTTGGGTTTACTTTCCCTCTTTTCTGATGCAAATGCATAGATTCGGCTCGTTTTCTTTTGTTTATTGCTTTCGGCAGCAGGTGGCGTGCTCTAAAAGATCTATTGCTGTCAGATGAGCAGCGTCACCTGTTATTTCACTTTGAGATGTGTTCAAAGAGAATAATTAACCCAACATGCATTTATCTTTTATTCTGGGAAAGCATCATTTCAGATATTTTCAGGAAAATTACTCTAATTAAAAGAAGAACGCCATTATGAATAATTACAGGTGTAAAAATTTCATATATCTGAAACTTGAGGATTGTAAAGAAAATTAAATCATATATTTTGGTAATAATTTCGCCAAGATTTTCAAGGAAACAGTCTTTGAAAATGATGTGCAAGTAATGAACTTTGTTATATTATTTTAATTTATTTGAAGTATTTTAAATATTTTTATTGTAATTCAAATACTTTACAATTCATTTAAATAGTTTTTAAAATACTAAATACGTTTTAAAATAAATTGAAAATAAAAATACTTTTCATGAAAAGAAAGATATTTTAAATACTTTTATGGTAATTTAAATGTTTTTATAAATACTAAATACGTATTGAAAATAATTTAAAATAAAAATGTTTTTCATGAAAATAAAAATAATTTAAATACTTTTATCTTAATACAAATACTGTACAAGTAATTTAAATACTTTTTTAAATACGAAATACGTATTAAAAATAAATGAAAATAAAAGTGCTTTTCATGAAAAGAATAAAATTTTAAACTCTTTTATCGTAATTCAAATACTGTACAAATAACACTTTTTAAATACTAAATACTTTTTAAAAGTAATTAAAATAAAAAATACTTTCCATGTAAAGAAAAATATTTTAAATACTTTTATGGTAATTCATATATTTCACAAGTAATTTAAATATTTGTTTGAATACTAAATATGTTTTAAAAGTAATCGAAAATAAAATATTTTTCATGAAAAGAAAAGTGTTTTAACTAGTTTTATGATAATTTAAATAGTTTACAAGTCATGTAAATACTCTGTTTTAAATAGTAAATACGTTTTAAAAATTATTGAAAATATGAGTACTTTTCATGAAAAGAAAAATATTTTAAATAGTTTGATGGGAATTCAAATACTTTTTTAAATACTAAATAGCTTTTCTAAGTAATTGAAAATAATAATAGTTTTCATAAAAAAAAAACAGTATTTTAAATATTTTTATGGTAATACAAATACTTTACATATATTTCAAATAATTCAAATAGTTTTCTGGTAACTCAAATACTTTTAAAGTAATTTAAATACTTTTTTTATTACTAAATACGTTTTAAAAGTAATTGAAAATGAAAATATTTTTCATGAAGTATTTTAAATACTGTTATAATAATTCAAAGACATTACAAGTAATATAAGTGCTTTTTAAATACTTAATACGTTTTAAAAATAATTGAAAATAAAAATATTTTTGATGAAAAGATAAGGATTTTAAATACTTTTATGGATTTTAAATACTTTTATGGTAATACAAATACATTACAAGTAACTTAATTACTTTTTAAAATCCTAAATACGTTTTAAAAGCTGATTAGCGTGCGCGCTCGCTTGATATATTCACGTGTTGATATTGCTCCTCGTGTAAGAACAAAATCGATAGTTTCTTCAAGTTTGAATTTGCTAAATTTGGTATCGTTAGATTCAGCAGAAAATTTGGAAAACGATGGTGAAAAGTTTGATATAGTTAAAACATTCTAATAATTTGAATGATAAGTTTGCGTGAATAAGGTAGAATAAGGTAGAAAAATAAAAAAAAAGAAAATAAAAAGGAAGTGAAAACAATCTTGGGTTAAATTGAGATAAACAAATATTAATTCAAATACTATTAAAAAAAAAGTTCAAGAGAGGAAAATAGAAACATAAGTTATAGAAATGAGTATAAAAGATTTTATGCAGAGCAATAGTGGAGGAAGTCTTAAGTGGAACGGATGAGAAGGATATTGATGAGGTACAATCTAGGAAGAAGGTCAAGACAGATACAATGTCCAGCTTTTAAAGGCAGGTTCTTGAAGAGATTAAGAAAACCAGGGCAGATCAAGAAATAATTAAAGATGAGTAAAAGAAGCAACGTGAGGAGTCAGTGAAAATAAGAAATTGTTTTAAAAGTAATTAAAAAGAAAATACTTTCCATGAAAAGTATTCTAAATAGTTTTATCGCAATTCAAATATTTTACAACTAATTTAAATACTTTTTTTAATACTAAATACGTTTTAAAAGTAATTGATAATGAAAAGGCTTTTCATGAAAATACAAGTATTTTAAATAGTTTTTTGGTAATCCAAATACTTTATTAAATACTAAAATCGTTTTAAATGCAATTGAAAATAAAAATAATTTTCATGAAAAGAAAACTATTTTTTATCCATTTATGGTAATTCAAGTAATGGACAAGTAATATAAATACTTTTTTAGATACTAAAAACGTTTTAATAGAAATTGAAAATACTTTTCCTGAAATTATTTCGAAAGATACTGGAATACTTTTCATGAAACTTAAAAGTATTTTAAATACTTTAATGGTAATACAAGTAATTTAAATACGTTTTGTAAATATTCAATACGTTTTAAAAGTGATAGAAAATAAAAATACTTTTCATGAAAATAAAAGTATTTTAAATATGTCGTTTTATGGTAATTCATGTAAAGTAATTTACGAGTAAGTTAAATGCTTTTTAAATACTAAATACGTTTTAAAAGTAATCGAAAATAAAAATACTATTCATGAAAAGAAAAGTATTTTAACTAGTTTTATGGTAATTTAAATACTTTACAAGTAACTTAAATACTTTTTTAAATACTAAATACGTTTCAAAAGTAATTGATAATGAAAAGGCTTTTCATGAAAATACAAGTATTTTAAATAGTGTTTTGGTAATCCAAATACTTTATTAAATATTAAAATCGTTTTAAATGCAATTGAAAATAAAAATAATTTTCATGAAAAGAAAACTATTTTTAATCCATTTATGATAATTCAAGTACTGAACAAGTAATATAAATACTTTTTTAAATACTAAAAACGTTTTAATAGAAATTGAAAATGAAAATACTTTTCCTGAAATTATTTCGTAAGATACTGGAATACTTTTCATGAAACTAAAAGTATTTTAAATACTTTTATGGTAATACAAGTAAGTTAAATACGTTTTGTAAATATTAAATACGTTATAAAAGTGATTGAAAATAATCATACTTTTCATGAAAATAAAAGTATTTTAAATATGTCGTTTTATGGTAATTTACAAGTAATTTAAATGCTTTTTATATACTAAATACGTTTTAAAAGTAATTAAAAATAAAAATACTTTTCATTTCATGAAAAGTACTTTTATTAAAATACAAAAACTTATTAATTTCCCTAATTATTTAATTACTTATGTATATATAAAATTAAAAAACTCATTTTGATTAACATTTTTGGCGTTTTATTCTGCTGAACTAAATACATCGCAACTAAAATTAATTGAGGTAGGTCCGACTCTAGAAAAAAAACCATGTTGAAATCAACAAAAACAGATTTCCAAATGCTTTTTAATCATACAGGGTTGTATTTAGCACACCCTTTTGAAACTATTTGATGAAAAAAATCCAAGTTCGCATTTAAAAAAATAATGTTGAAGCAGTTACGAAGCATTGTATTACGTAAGCTTTGACGGTTACCTATGTAACAAAACTTTAAAGTTTTTTAATACGAGGGATATCACTTAATTTTGCATATAGCCACATAGAGGGCGCAAATAACAAAACATATGCTTCCGAAAATAACCCCAATATTATATTGACACATGCTCAAAATTTCATCAAAATACAACAAGTGGTTTACTCACAGTGAATTTTTAAAGTTAGTAACGCGTTCAGAATCATGGAATTAAATCGAGAGCATTTCCGAACGATAATTTGTTACAACTTTCGAAGTAGTTTATCGCAACCACAATGTCTTGCCGAGTTGGTTGCTGTTATTGATAATAAAGCACCAGATTAATCGACAATTTTTCGCTGGTACTCTGAAGTCAAACGTGGACGCACAAATCTCAGCGATGATCCTAGGTTCACCAGATCCATCAAAATCAGCGGTCCCCGAGGAAAACGTTAATGCTGTGCGCGAAATGGTTAATGAAGATCATCATTAACCTAGCAGGAGATGGAGAGTTCCTTGGTCATTTTTAAGACCTTAATCCAAAAGATTTTACATGTTGAGTTGGGCGCGAAAAAATTAGTTTCTCGTTAGTTCCTCGATTTGGTTATTGTTCGTTTACAAAATCGAAGGACGGCAACTGTTGATTGGTACACAACCGCTTGTTTGCCAGATATCATTTTTGAGCTTCAAAAAAACAATCCTAAGCGTCGGATCATCGTCACCATGGCAATGCCAGTGCTCACACTGCTCGACAAACATTTGAGTTTTTGGAGCAACAAAACATCGAATTGCCTGATCATCCTCTGTACAGCCCTGACTTAAATCCAAATGATTTTTTTACATTACCTGCCATCAAGAATGCACTACGTGGTCAACGATTTCAATCACC
This sequence comes from Adranes taylori, assembly GCA_009867245.2. Taxonomy (NCBI): domain Eukaryota; kingdom Metazoa; phylum Arthropoda; class Insecta; order Coleoptera; family Staphylinidae; genus Adranes; species Adranes taylori. The sequence continues at coordinate 9,360 of WYDF02065602.1, forward strand.
AGGAGATGCAGTCGATGCTTTCCAAATAATCATTTCGAGCATAGCCATTGAAGAGTGGAACAAGAGCTTTAACAATTGGTTTGGGCGAATGCAAAAGTGCATCGAAAGTGGTTGAAAAACAATAAAGGACTGACATTTTAACAAAGCTTTTTGTTAAACCTATATGCAAAATAAATTAAAAAGACATCCGTCGTATTTTCGGAAGGAAGACTGCTAGAATAAATTTGATACATTTACAAAATTTTGTTAAACATTAAAAATACGGCTCTGGAAATTTGAATGGTTATGTTTGTTATATGTTTGCTTTTTATGTCTCTATATTTTTCTCCATCTAAACATTATTTCTGTATCTCTTCTTCTTCAGGATATAGCAATACTGTCTCTTGAAAAGTGAGAGTACTATTGAAAAGTGCATACCTGTATAACAGAACAGAATGGACAAAATGATTTTGAGGATTGTACATTAAACGTGTTGTACAATTGAGGTCGTGCATCGCAACTGACATCACATACGTAAAAGTGATTGGTGATATTTTTAGACTTTGAGATAATATAGTCATTTGATAAGTACCTCGATCGCTAGTAAAAACTGTGCATGGCCTGGATTCTTCAATACTGACTGCGAATTCTCATGCTCGTTTTCAGAAGCCCATATGTATATGAACCGATATAAGTTCAGATTGTTACTGCATGTAAATTTTTATCTTTATACTTTACTACTTTAAAAATCAAGGTTTGATACCTCTAAAGATCCTTACGAATTTATATGCATATGAATATTTATATTACAATAATAATGATTTCTCGTAGTTAGAAAATTTATGATAAAGTTTAAATCATATTTAGGCGTAATTAAAGTTAGAGAAAGTTATTTTAGTAATGATCTAACTAATTTTCGTACGGCGTTAATTTGAATTGGGGCCATGTTGTTGTACAGTCTCTATCATGTATAAGAGGGCGCGATTCGTTGTAGTGGTATAGTAGGTAGAACGATCTATGGATTTGATGAGGGTCGCTAATCAGTTTAGTTAGGTTAATGCGTAACGTTATCTGATATTATTTATCATATAATAGACTCATTCGTGTGGAAATGGAATGTTTTCGGATTATATTTGAGGCTTATTTAAATATATATATTTTTTATTATATAGAGAGGAATGAAAATTTTTTGAACGTACTTAACCAATTTTGATCAAAACTGTAATTTTATTAGAAAATATGAAACACTGATCTAATTATAACATAAGTTTCGCTCACAAAGACATCTTATACTTGCAAAATTAAAATTAGTAAGACCCAAGAAATTGGCTGCTATGTGACACTAATTATTAGAGGAGAGTGATTCCCTCCACTCGTCCTCCAGTTGCGGCGAACAAAATCCCATTGGATCAACGGCTCTAATCCATTGACCAATCAGAAAATTCGCAATTTAAACGTCGGACAGGAGGTACGACAACTTGCTCCTCTGAAAAGGAGAATAAACAGATGACCAACATATCTTAAGTTCCTACCACAATACAGTCCGAACAATTCAAATCGGTTCAGTAAATCGTATACACTCTGCGACATCTGGCTTATCAGTTCCTTAGCGGTTTGGAACAGTTTTCCCAATTTTCAGCCAGTTATTTCAAGCTCAAGCCCACTTAATCACAGTACGCAGCCTACCGCCACAAGTACCCTACATCTTGCTAGTGTAACGGGAATTACTCTTACGATTACAAACTTCTAATATCACCCTTATTTAACCAAATACAATCCTTATAATAAACGAGTATATCGACTAGCGACCCCGGGATATAATTCTGCGCCATCTATAGCATCGAACTTACACTACGGTTGTCTAAAGAATTTTTGAATGAGATGCCACTTATATGAATCGGTTCATGCTAAAAGGGGGCTTATGGCATTTTTACCATTTCGAGATAATCGAAAAAAACTTCGCCGTATTTTCTGTGTTTCAGATATCGAATTGAAACTTGCCATGTTTGTTGACCCTGGTGGTGGCTATTGAACGACCAATTATTTGTAGTTGAAATTAATTCATGTTAGTCGTAATTAAATTAACTAATTACGATAGTAACCCCCCTTTTTGCATGAATAGAAAATATGTGCATAAAAACACGAACAAAATGATGAAAAAATTTATTGAAACACATTTTTTAAAGATAATAAAAGTATAAAAACATCAGTGATTGGGTAAAAAATTATTAAAATGTACTAAAATATTGTTTAAAATAAAAAACGCCTTTTTTT
>WYDF02065613.1:0-11612 GCA_009867245.2 Adranes taylori
TTAATTATAATAGTTGTTTAAGCAGGTAATCATCGAAAATTGCGAATCATATATGAGAGACCACAAAGGTAGAAATATCTATAATATATGATTCGCAATTTTCGATGATTACCTGCTTAAACAACTATGAAATATTTCCTGTTGCTGTTGTAAACTGTAAATAGGTTTGAAACTTCTTATGCGAAATTTCATCGCACGGGACTGTACCCATAAGTACTCAGGTATACTTCCGTCCGCTTTTAACCATTGATATCTATCATTATACCTGATTTTCCGAAATCTTTCTTCTCTCTTACTTTCCCACATCTTTCGTTCTCTTTTATACTTCATTTATTATGCCTCTTCCATTTTTTATATCATTTAATCTAAACAAAGAACATCTGATCCTTTCCATATGCTTTTTCTCTTCTCATAAACCAATCAGTCCTACATTTACTATTTCTCACCTCAATCAATCCTGTCCAATATACACTCTTCAGCAATCTGTCACTCTCCTCCACGATCATATTCCTCTCAAACTGAACCAGTTTTTGAACCCAGCTACCCAGTATTTATACCTATTGAATTCCTGCAATACACTCTCACTCGGTGTAGATTTTTCTACTTCTATTATTCTCTTCAGACCTCCATCTCCTCTCTTTCAGCCACATACATCATTGTACTTCTAACACATGCATTCAGAATATTTGTCCTAATTTTCACAGATTTCCCAAACTTTCCCTACACACCTCATCCTATCCATAGCCACCCTAGCTTTCTTTACCACCGTTATAACATGCTCTTTGTATGTTCCATTTTGTGGCAACATGTACATTAAATATATATACCGTTTCGCCCTTTCTATTTTGTCTCCATTTATTTCCATCCTATCTGTTTTACTATCTCTTCCTCCATTCTTACACACCACCACTTTGGTCTTTTATATATTCATTTTTAACACTCTTCTATTCATGTACTTTCACTCTCTCTCTATCATATCCCTCATTTCTTCCCCTACTTCCACTCATACATACTATATCGGCCGCGTAACTTAGAAACCATATTTTTTTGTTCCGTATAATCACTCCCCCCAATTGCCCCTTTTTAGCACAACTTTTAGCACGTTGTGCTATATATATATATACATACAAGTATAATAAAAATAAAAATTAGTCTTACGTGTGCCATAAGTGTCAAAATATAATGTATCAAATCTTGGTCATTTTTATGGTACTCCGACATTTTCTTGTCAGCAACAACCATTGTTTCGATAAAATATGGCCCATTGAGTTTAATATTTTTATTATCACTATCCTTCATCTGCTCCAAGCTATTTGAGGTCTTTTCATAAAAAAATCGACGCCCATTGATTTCTACATCATCCAAACTCAGCGAACGCCTTCTTCGCGATTGAGAGACAGACGAATGTGTTTCTTGAATTTTATAAGAAAGTTGCTCTTCTAATTCACCTGAAAATAATATTGAGATTAGAAACAGATTTTACATGTCAGATGATGACATACATATTTGAAATATTAAGTTCGTTTTGTTATGAATGCCAGGTTAGTTGAATTTCATGACCTTAATATTTGGTTAATTAGATGATTAGGTGTTTGCTATTTCCAACGGAACTACCAGCATAAATTACTTTTGGAACGCTAGTGACATCTAGCTTTAAAACATTTAAATTACACTTTTCAATTTCATTTTTGCCATTAAAACCCAGACCGGAAATGCTGTCAGCAGCCATATTGGATTTCCAAATGACAACTGTCAAACCACAAACTGAAATTACGTCATTTAGATTTATTTGCAAAAATTTTTTGTACGGCCCTAATATACTGACAACTATTTTTATTTTATTTTTATAACGACCCTGGTAGTATCTAGTTACTTTTTAGAATCTAGTTGCTTTGGTTTTCAAATCTGGTTACTATTCTAATGACATCTAGTTACAAAATAATATTAATAAAACATAACCTCAGAAATGTTTATTTATTGAAATTCAAATCGGGGAATCCCCCTAATCACTGCTCGGAAATTACTTGTCAGCCGTATATTGGATTTTCAAATCAGCTGTCAAACCCCCAAACTACAAATGACACTGTGACGTCATCAGGACGTTTTAGCAGCAGAATCGGTGGTCGGCAACTACTTTGTTGCACACGTAATATTACGCATATTTTTTGGAGAATGCAATGGTTTCATAATGAAGCAACACTGAGCATTGCAGATCTATATCTCTCTTGTTTTCTGTTACAGGAAGAAGATTTAGTTGCGTTGGAACATAGTTTCAGCCGATCAATTCGATGTAAATGATGAAATCGTACAGTGAGGACGATAATAATGAGGAAAATTGGGCGCCATTTGTAAATTTCTTTCAAGATGCATATAGATTCAGTCAACGACAAAAAGCAAAGTGCAAAATTATGACTTTGGTGATACAGAAGACGGAATTTAAGGTTTCTAGATATGCTCCTCCTCAGTAGGGCCCGGCGCATTCATCATTTCGATTACATATTTGATAGAATGTATTAAAATATTTTAGAATGCTGCAGGGTCGATTCTCAGATACTTTTGAAGGTCCGAAGCATTCACCATTCCGACTACCTACTTAATAGAATGTATTAAAATATTGGTGAACGCTCAGAGATCGATTTTATCGTTGCCGTGAATATAAACAAACATTTTGAGGTTATGTTTTATTATTAATATTATTTTTAACGCTAGATGTCACGTTCCAAGAATAACTAGAATTAAAATAAAAGTAACTAGATTCAAAAATGTTACTAGTTACTATCAGGGTTGGTATAAAAATTAATAATTGTTTAAAACATGTACCAGCACTGTACACAAATGGTATAAAATCAGGATTACACCATTTGAAAAATCCATTATGGCGGTTGAAATGCCTCTTTCCGAATTACAAGTTGTCTTGAATAAAAAGACACAATCACCATGCGTATTTTGACAATTATTTCAGATCATTGTTTCGTTTACGCGAATTGAAGAAAGATAAGATAAATGGATATGGAACTATGAAACAGAAGAGAATCGGTACACCAAATGACCTGAAGGAAGATAAAATTGAGATCATTTCGACTGGAGAATTACCGATGACGAATTTGTTTTATGAAATAAATGGAAAAGAAGCCTATTTTGCATGCTAGTAATTTTCAAGTATCAAATCTTGTTGAGACAGTTGATCGATAAAAGAGTGATGGAACGGAAGACACTGATTGTCCTTAGATTTTAATGCGAGGATAGGTGGCATAGAGGTATGGTCGGTGAATGCATGGAAAGAAAGTCGAGTGATAAAATTATAAATATGGACGGAACGATTCCTGTTAGAAAAGATGTATGAAGAAAGGATTGTGGTGGGGAATGGATGGAAGGAAAAAACTGTGCAACAGAGGGAAGTTAAAAAGGAATTACGAAAATATGAGGAGTGGTTTGCAAAAAGAAAACATGAGGTCTGTAATGAAGAGTGGTTTGAAAAAAGAGGCATGCGAGAGACACGCTAAGGCCGCTGAGGAATGGGGAAAAGACATGAGAAAAGTATGAGGCAGCAAAGAAATTTTGGAGAGAAGAGGAGAAATAGACAAAATAAATGGGAGGAAGAAGTCAGGGAGGAGATTAATAGTATAACGGGGAAGGAGAACATATGGAGGTTCCTCAGTAAGAGAGGTAAAACGCGTAAGAGTAAAAGGGAATGTGAATCATTTTGGTAGATTGTGAAGAAAATATAGAGGAAATTCAGGAGAAGTGATGAAAGAGGAGAGGGTAGTACACGGGGACAGAGGACTAAGGGTAACAAATAATGAGGATGTGATAATGGAGGAACAAATTGTGGAAATGATAAATAGACGTAAGAAGGAAGTGCATGTGGATCTCATGGGTTGCCTGTACAAGTATAGAAGTATATGAATGAAGAAGGGATAAAAGCGATGAAGAGAGGGATGAACGGAGTAAGGAAGGGAACAGAGGATATTCCGTCTGAATGGAAGCTAGGAGAAGTTATTCTGGTGTATAAAGGAGTGAGAGGAGTGACGGGTGATGCAGGAGTTAGATAGGTATGATTGTTGGGTGGGAGGGTTAAAAAAATTAGCATGTGAAATGCAAGTTATGACAGGCGTGGATGACAAAGTTATGAAAGACGTAAAAAGAGTGCATATGCTGGCCAAGGACAAAACAGAGGGAAGAATGAATGAGTGGAGTAGAGATAGAAATAGAACATATGAGAGATTAGGATGGGATATGAATTGGTTTGTACAAATGTATGGTGCAAGGAATGTTGTGAGAGAGATAGAAAGAAAGATTTTTGTACATTCAATATGAAATTCTTTGGAAGGTGCATTATGTATTTGAATTCTTTTGAAATCAACATCACTGTATTGAAAACACTTATCTTCTGTATCAATTTGCTCATCTTTTAGCAAATTTGGATACTTTGCAATTTCGAAATTATAGTCTGGTGTAACATAATTATTAAAAACCCACCATCCATTACTGACGACTGAAAATAAAGCCTATGTATCGGTGGTAAAAGGCACTATATTACAAATTTTTAATTATTCAGGAGTACCAGTTCATGATTCTTTTACAATGTTTTCTTAAATTTTGCAATTTTATTGACACTCTTTGTAAACATTTTTTTATGGCATATTACATATAACTAAACTACATATTTTAGATTTTGGTAATCTTTAATAATTGATTAATTACTGGACTTTGTGCCTTTTATCTCTGTGACAACAACTATACAGAACATTATTATGAAAGCATTATGTCCTATTAGGAAATTAAAACTTAGGTTATCATACGTAAAATAAATTTGTGTTCCCATTGTTTTATTGCACTACGAAATTTTTACAGAAGAAAGTTAAAAATATAACAAAATAAAAAAAATAGGTTTTAAAAAATTTAAACACGTAATACAAAGTAGTAAACCTAAAATTTCATCTCCTGGATAGTCCGTAGCATTCTTCGTGTGCCTCAAACTTTTATAGAAGGGATGACATTCCATGGGTTAAAACTTCAGCAGGGATAAAATGTCAATGTATTTTTCTGTAGAAATAGGCCTATATTCTTTAGCATTTACGTTCAGAGTTGATGGAAATTCAAACGCTTTTCGATTATTTCTCTTTAAATCTACTTCCTTAAAATTATTTTCTAAAGAAGTTTTGTACTAAAGGCGGCCAATATTTTCTTGTGTCACTTGGAGATGAATACATTGTGACAGTTGAAGTTTTTCCTTATTGACATCTCTTTTTCTGTACACCATAGGAGAATCTCCTTCACTGTACAAAGCCTTAAAGTTTTTGAAATCCGGTAATTCCATATTGTGCACGGTGAATATTTTGGACATTTTGCCAATCGCGAGGTGTTAATATGATTAACGGTGGAATTTTTTTTTGTTTTCCAAAAATAACACATGATAACCGACATATTTTTATTTAGCTCGAAACAATTGCCCGTCCATATAGTTATTACGTTTGTCATTGAATTTGGTATAACACTATCTGCCCATTTAGGTAAAGCAGAGGCAATCTCGTTTTCTCCACGTCCTCCCTTGGATTCATCACAAATGACGTAGTATGCTGAGCCATCAGATGAATCGTACAATGTAAAGTTGAAAGTCCACAGCTTTCTTTGGTAGAAACTTTCACTGTTTGATAACATTGGTGTTGCAAGACACTTCTGAAGATCAGCAGTTATGATCAGCATTACTTTATGGCTGGTTTTTCTTTGAATCAGCAGTATCACTAGATTTCTTTTCGTATCGATTTTTTGCTTCTTGCAAATGAACATTATAATTTGATGTGATTTTCTCTTTTTGTTGCAATGTACGAATCACATGCATCACAGGTATCACTTTCAAGAGTATAAAAGACAAATCGAAGACACTTTTTTATTAAAAATATCAGAGTAAAGCCATTTTTTGCAATACTCGCTGATCTTATGTTATGTTCAGTATAGAATTGTAAATATAACTCGTACATTCCAGACATGCCGAGGCCTGGCTCCAAAAAAATTTTTCCCGATATCTCTCTTGAGTAGTAACTGTGAAATGAAGGAAACGCTGTTATATGACTGAAAAATATCAGTAACTTCCTGTTGAGTTTTGTTTGTTGCAGTATTAGTTCCCCTTCTATCTAGATCAACTTCCTCGTCTTTTCTTGATTGCATTAATAACAACTTTATATGATACACCGAGTGTATCAAACATTGTGTTAGAAACATTGTTTTGGTGTTTTTTTTTGGTTTTCACCTTTTCGTGGCCGTGATCGGTACATTTTCTTCACCTCATACAAGAACTAATATATTGCCTTTTAATATTAACATCTTTTCCTTCATGCCAATATTCCATAAATATCTATATTCTTTTATTTTTTGGAATTTGGGTTTATTTTTCTTGCAGGAATGTTTTTTCCTCTTTTGTTTATGTACTTTCCGTCACATGTCTCGACTTCCGCACGTTACACATCCATAGTGATGCTTAACGCTGACGTTTTCTACCTTCTTTTACAATTGTTGACTTATTTACAACCTTTCTTCTTTGAGAAGTATTTGTTAAAGATTTATCAGGTGAATCTGTGCTTTCTTCATCTGGACAGTAATTTGCATCCTCATGTGTGTCATCAATTTTACTCTTACTCAAATATAAATCCTCAGTCAAGATATCGTATTTTGTCGCGGATAACGAGTCATCAATATCTAGAACAGGAACGCTCATCTTGTCTTAAATTAACATTTTCTTTTGGTCTCATCCGTAAAATTAGCATCCATTTCATCTGAAATAAATTAAATAATAATTTGAGTACTGAGAATAATTTTTTTTTAAATAGTTAATTTGACTTGTATTTCTTATTGCCCTGGTCTAGAAAGTCATATGTTTTTTTAGTTATATATTTCATAATACATATTGTTTCACTTAATATTATAAGATAATAAGAAAGCAAAAATATAAGGGTATTTTATTCGTAGTGTTTTTAGATATAGTATTATTTTGTACCCTTACCTTTATTTTTTCCTGTATGCTATATTTTGTTTCCTCAAAGCAAGATTTACCATCATCATTCCACGAGAGGTTATGACGCTTTTACGTAAATTACTGTTTAAATTCATTTTAATGATAAACACATTCGTATAAAAATGGAAGGAAAGAAAATGTACATGCAAACAAATCACAATATACATACAAAAATATTCGTATTGTTCATAGAGAAATTGCAACAACAAAGTGACAAGACTAGTCACACTACAGTAGCGGGGGTAAAAAGGACTATCTGGACATAGTACTAGCTTCTTCTCAATTTTCTAGAGGTTAACAGCTACATGTCCATATAGTGCTCTTTACCTCGGAAGCATGTAGGTGCATAGTGCCTTTTCCAACTGGCTAAATCTGTTATTTTTAGGTTTAGGTGCCTTGTACCCTTGAAATAAAAAGAAAAAACTGCATAGGACACTGTTAAAACTTTAATTTCGTAAAAAAATTGTGCCTTTTATAGTGCCTAAATAGAGTGTAATTTTATAAATGTTACATTTAATATTCTATTATATTGCAGTAAATAATATTATACTATATCAATATACTTTATTTCTAAATGTAATCCAATATAGGCGAAAAGGTATTATCCCAGTTGCTATTTTTGTGCAATAAATGGCAGTCTTCATCGAAATCACGAATAAATAATTTTTGATGTCAAATTCAGCTGCACTCAAGTTACATAAACCGTTCAATATATCTCTTTTTAAATTACATAACTATTTATTATTCAGGCAACCATAAATACATGTTTTTAGTTTGATTAGTTTTAATTTCAATTATATATAAGTCGATGCCGTAGCAATGTGGATAAGATGCATGACTTCCATCGCAGAGTCCCGGGTGCAACCCAACGTAGACAATCGTTTGCGTTGTTGAACATACGAAACGAAGTCGGTAATTATGGGAGGAAGGAAACTATAATTTATCATGCACATCTATCTATAGGGGTAGATGTAAAACTTAGGTCCACGATGGCAGAGACTCGAAGTTAAACCGGTGGGTGACCGTAGTCGGGTGGGTGATAAGCCAATTGGTAGAAATTGGCCGACTATAAATAAATAAGCATAGAACAAACAATTACACCAGGTACAAATACTAGACGTAAATAATGAATTTGATATTTATTGATTGAATAAATAATTGTGTTTAGAATTGAGTGCGACGATAATTGAAAACATAAATAGAAATATCTATTTTATGTCAATTGAATACGTGTGTATAATTTCTTATTTCTATGTCATTATTTTCTTTGTACAAGACAAGATTGCAGATGATTTGTCTTTAATTGGTGAACATTAATACGTAAGCTACTTAGTAAAACTAAAAACGATTAATTTTATTGCGTTATTTAATTGCTTTTGTTGTAGGAAAATTGTGGCACATGGCTTGAAAAATATTATTCTGATAAATAAGATAAAGGATAAACGCTGCTAATTTGAAATGAAGATAAAACAAACTAATGTATAATTTATTGCATCTAACGCACGATGCATGTGTTTCTAATAATAAAACTATTTGGCTTATGACTAAATAGGCTATGATTAAAAAAAATGGGTTAATCCATTCGGGTGTGGACAGATACTCAACGATAATTAGTTTTCGTTGAAAACGTTGAATCAAATCGTGTAATGTGTAATTCCGTAAGTTGTTTAAAGATTATTATTTACCTTTCTTGTACTATAGTTAAAGACTGGTAGTAAATTTAATAAAATGATGTAGATTTAGTGAGCAAAAGCATGGATACTTCTATATTTACAAAATAAATACACGTGTAAGTGAAAATAAAGTTCATTAATACAAGTAGCACGTAACCAGTATAAACAAATGTAATATTTAAAATCAATAGTTAAATAAAGTGCGAAAAAAAGAAGAATAAATATGTACAGGCCACACAGTATATTAGAATAAGAGAGCGACTAATTCTGATAATTAAAAATAATATTAATAATGATATAAAGTGCTTCATAATAAGATTTTATAAATCAGAAGAAATATATGATTTCTTCTGCATATTAATATTTAATTTCGCTTGCCGGGTTTTCTTTTAAACTACTACATAATTTCTTCAACCATTTCTGATTTCTTCGACTATTTTTCCGGCCACTCATATAATTTCTTCTTTATATTAATTTAATTTAGTTCCGGTTTCGTTTTTAAACTAGTACGATAAAAAACGCAATGAAGAGGTGCTTTAGGAAACAGACAGGCAATAAATAAGCAAATAAATTTAAAAACAGCAACGAGATATATTTAACCTTCTTCTTCTAATTAGTCCTAACATCTTGACATACGCATGATGAATCCTTCTATGTTACTCTTTATAAAGCAGCCCTCACCTCACTTCATCTATTCCAATATCCGCGAGTCTTGTAGCTTGCTCTAAGTTTTTGTCAAGCACCTTTTCTACCAAGTCAATCCAGCGTGTAAGGGATTTACCACGACGACGCCTTTCATTTGACTTCCACGTCCTCAACCGTCAACCGCTCCCACTCCATATGTTTGCTGTGGGATATATGGCTAAAGAATGACAAGATCTTCCAGTAGATTAGCGCGGAGAGTCGCTGTTTCGGCTGAATTTCGGCGAGAATTGAGGCATTTGTCCTCCGTGCCGTCCACGGAACTGGCAGCATGCGCACCCAGCACCACATCTTAAACGTTTCCACGTTGTCCCGATCTCTTGTATGCATACACATCACCGGTAATACTAGAATGTGAATACTGATTTTAGTTTTCTTAGCTATTGATTTATCCCGCCAGACTATAATGTGATGTGGCATAGCATTATGATCCAACTCGATCCGTCTTCGTATTTTCGGCTTGCAACTGCCCTCATTATTAACAACGGCGCCTAGATATTGGTTTACCACGCTCCAGTTTATTCATCAGCCTCTTGAGTTCATCCTGGTTAGCCGTTATAAGTGCAGTTTGATTCGCGACGCGCCAATTCGAGATGTTCTTTCCTCCTATCGTTACGTCCCTGGCCCAATCTACTGAGACAAGTCGCATAATGAACTCGCTATAGATGTTAAACAACAATGGTGACATGATACATCCTTACCGCACACTCTTGCTGATGATGAATTTATATAATAAGTTGACAACCGAATTACTCGTATCGCATAAACTCTTCAGGAGACGGTCAAGGTGGATCGGACACCCATCCCTAATAAGATGTTCCAAAGTTTGTCCCATTTGAGATTATCGTAGGCCCTTTCATAATCGATAAAGCAGATGTACATGGGTATATAGTACTCTCTTGCTTTTCTATCAGTTTACGTAGGTTGAGTATCTGTTCGCGTATTTGACCCTTAACAAAGTCTGCCTATTTTGGCGCTATATGCCACGAGAGAAAATGCTGTAGCATCTGCTGCATCACACAAAACATGACCTTGCTCACGTGAGAAATGAAAGCTGTCAAACGAAAATTATTAAAGTTTCTCGACGAACCTTTCTTACGCAGTGGCATGATGACCGAAGTTTGCCAGGCAGACGGTTATTCACCAGTGTCCCATATTGCGCATATACCAGGTACCTTTTGTAGTCTCTGCCTCAATTTCAGAGCGCAAAATGGCCGCCTCGTGCTCGCCGCCAGTAGCGTCAACATTTTCAGGTGAGAAAGTATGATCAGTATATAGATTTCCGCAGTACTCTCCAGACCACTTTCGATATTCCGGTCACAAATTGATCCTCTTTGTTGTTAATGGCCCATGTTCTATGTGATGATTTACGGGTTATTTGTTTTATTTTCTAAAAGCGATCACTTGTTTCGGCAATTTGGGCATGACCTTCAATATGTGAATAGACTTGTTAAGATAGTTGTTCTTGTTCCGGCGGCATTCTCTTTGAATAGCTCTTGAAAGTTCTGCATATCTCCCACATACCTGTGGATCATTGAGTCCTCTTGCCTTAAATTGGCGTTTTTTTTATCAACTAATGACCGAGCGAGTAGAGCGACAGTCAGGGACAGTCAACGAAAAAATAAGCGATGTCATATACCATACACTATTCGTTGTATCGCACGTAGTTTGAATAGCTTTGTTTCTCCTTCCACCTCACTACCGACGTGTACTTTGAAATGAAGAAGAGAGCTGCAACGTATGAGGACAAAGTAAAACAAATCGAAGGAGATACATACCAAAAGTAGATATTACATGATATAGAATTAGAACAAATAAAACATGAAACGACTATTTTGGGCATGAATAAAAGGAAGGTGCTTCAAGAACTACAACTAGTGGAATGCAAGAGAAGTAGAGACTAAACAATGAGAGTTTTGCGTGAAAATTAAAAGATAGAAACCTGGAAGAAAGTAGCAAAAATTTGAAATATAGAAGATAGGACGCAAGATATCTAGAAAATCTAGGATAAAAAGGAAGTCAAAGCATTATAGCTAGACTACGTTGAGGATGGGAAGAAAGAGCGAACAGAAGATGGGGAACATACAAAGACAAACTATGCAGAACTTGTAGATTACAAGTTCATTACAAGAGAAGGAAGTGGAAGGAGAGAGGGTATGATAGGAGGTGTGAAGAGGCAAAAAAAGAGGTAAGGGAAAGATTGAGTGAATGGAGGAAGGGAGAAG
>WYDF02065624.1:0-11612 GCA_009867245.2 Adranes taylori
TTCAAATCTTCATAGAGTTCATCATCTGTATCAAATTTACTTCTCCATATATATTCCACCAGATAATCGTCTGTGCGAGTAATAGCCATTCTTTACCAGAAAAAAAATATTTATTAGAAAAAGATTATTTCGTTGGTCTACTATATTTATGTCGACAGAAAATTGTTCGACCTTTATAATCGGATTAAAGCCGAAGCAGGCATATTATTTTTTCGGGTCCCCCTGACATTAACATAAGCCACTTATAACTTTAAATTTGTTGGAAAATACAGTTGCAATTTCAAACTTCATTCATTCAATCACTAATTCATCCATTCAATCGTTGTTCCTGGCATGTCCAAACAGGTCTCACCTTGCACTGCTTCATTCTCGGTTCCCTTCGCCCGCGATGTACCAACGATCCTAGGTTAGGTTAGGGAGAGAGAGGGGGAGGAGAGCATGAAAATATTTAATTATAACACATAAAAGGTTGGCAAACTCTGGTGTAGACATTACAGAGCTGGAAATTATGCCACTCAGAAATCCTACAATCAGAAATACTTTTGAATCAAAGAATGATGTTTGAATACATATTCTAGATATTTTCTAATATATATTATAGATAAGCAATCCAATGAAAATATCCATTAAAGAACTGTCTGTAATCGTATGCGGCTTATTTGTGGTACTTTAAATATGTTATGGATAAAAAAAAATTCTCATGAGTCCATACATATTCAGTTAATTACAAATAGAAATTCACTGTGTGGGAAATGTAATCTTATATTATCAAAAGTAGTTCATGTGAAAAACATCATCATGATTTGACACCATATGTAGATTATGCGACTCTAAAAGAAAGAGATAGAACAGGCCATTCGTACACTGTATCATATTCAAGTAAAAAAGTGGGCGCCATAATATTAGTTTCCTCTTTGTTGTGTCACACACATGTTGAAGCATTTACTTTTCTCGTATAAGACGTTTTGACAGTGCTATAATCTTGTTCAGTTAGTTAATAAATATTTATTATTTTATTGGATCTCAATAACATGGATCTCATCAACATACTTTTACCAGTGATAAACTTGATCGCTATTATCACGCAGGACAGTTACTAAAGTTTATTTTATTATTGTCTACATCACATATTTTGGTAAAATAAATACTTCCGACTGTGATATAGTTATAATTAGGTTATTCTAATGTAACATGCGGGCGCAGCACGTTAGAAAATTGGCGATAGTATGTAAGAGGTATTTAGAAACAAACCTAATCCAACTGATTAGCTTATTAAAGGCCTGAAATCAAAATAACTTAAAATGAACCTGCATAAAGATTAATTAATTAAAAACCGCAATATAATTAAATCTTAAACATTTAGTTATTGAGATTCCAAACACTAAAACGTAGCACGAGAAATCAAGATATAAACGCCAAGGATAACATCTATATTTAACTACTTATTAAAGGATCTAAATTAGGTTATGATTATTAGGTGAGATAATAAGCGGAAAGCATTGGTAATATAGTTTTTAATGTTTATTTTGATTCTAAAAACAATTTTAGAGTTTTATATCATTACATCAAGCAACGTTTAAATGAATGGAATCAGTCGACTGTATCATTGGGAAAATATTAAAATGGGAGTTGTCTAAATAGTACGAGAAATAATTTTGTGCCAATACTACAGCAGTTTTCAATCAGTTAAATGATTGAATATTTAAATTTAAGAACTAATAATATTAATGGCTCCTACCTTTCCTACAAACAATTCTCTAAATGTTAACCCTCTTTTTCTTTATGCTGACAAATTATATGTCTGATGAAGAACTCAAATTGTTGAAGTGGTATTCAAACTTAACAATTTATTATTTCTTGGTTTTTAGCTTTTTAACAGGGATGATGAGCACGTCCATAAATTGTTTAAACTTTTAATTCATTTTTCACTACTTTGTGACACTTCCAACTATCATGATCCTAAAATTGTAAACACTGTTCAAAGAAAAGAAAAAAATTGTACGGTCAAAGAAATTACGTGTCCTGAGGTAATAATCGATTACAATAAACTCATGAATGGGGTTCATAAATTCGATCAATACTATGAAATAGATAGGAAGAGTCACAAGTGGTACAATCGATTTTTTTTACTTTTTTGATGCGTGTGTTGTCAATAGTTTTATAATACACAAGAAATTACGCGAAACCAATGCAGATATTCCTCTTTTGAGTCTTAAAGCTTTCCGTAGACAAATATCAACAAGTTTGGTGTCTAATGAGTTTATCTCTCAAAAACGCAAAAGCAGAAGTTGTATACAGGTTAAAATTAAAAGTCATAAACCATTCGTTCCTAAAATAATTCGACTAAAGGAATCTTCTCCCGAACGAAGTACAAGAAGGAGATGTGTTTTATGTAGTTCGGCAAAGCATCAAATACGAACTGAGTGGAAATGCAACACATGCCATGTGTCCTTATGTTTATCAAAAAACAAAAACTATTTCTTTCTATATCACAAAAAATAATTTGTTAAGATTCTTTAGTAGTAAAACAATTTTTGTCATATACATGTTGGTACCTAGGGTGTACCACCATTTTTCTGATATGTAAATTTCTTTATTTATCAAATAAATTAAAAAACATGTAACACTTATGTATTTCAATATATATCATTACTTTTTATTACTAAAATCAATGAAATATAAAATTGTGTAGGTATGTCTTTTTTCTCAATTTTAGCTGGGCCTGAAAGGGTTAAAGTAGTCAAAAATTGTACTCAGGGATCTAACTTTTAAGCCTGCATTTTATATCTTAATGACTTGATAGTGTCGCATACAGCGAGTGCTCCTGCGCAAAGTGAGCCGACTTACCTTAAATAATGTAAATTATATTGTACAGGCTCGGGCGTGGGATGATATTAAGTATATATCAAATTTCATTTAATCCGAAAAGATCAAAATCATGTTGATTTAAAAGATTTCTAATGCAGTCAAAACTGATATTCAGGGATCTCACGTTTTGTAATTTTCATCTTAGTCTTGATACTGTTGCACACAGCGAGTTCTCCTGTGCAAAGTGAGCCGACTTACCGTAAGTCATGTCGAATAGAAATTATATTGTACTGACCCGGCCTTTTTTTTTTTTTTTTACGTTGGAAGTGGAGAAACCTTCAAAAGGTGAAGGATGCCCGTTGTATCCGACATTGTGGGATTTTTACCCACTAAAACTTCACTCCCTGTTGAGATTGTATATTGTTGGGAGATTGGAGAGTTTGTTTAAAGGAGGCTTTAGGATTTATCATCCTCTTCAGCTTGGAACTGGTAATTAATGGAATGCTTTTAGAATTATGGTAAGCTGATAACTTGCAGATAAGATGTACGCTATAGCATTCGCTTTACAGACAAGGGAATCTGCAATTCCTTGGCCATAGCATGGTCAACTGATGAGGAAGTTTGGTTTAGTGGGTTCAGCTGATTTGCTGGTGGTCTTGTATATTTTGCGCCCATTTTGAAAAGTTGTCTAAAGATAATTGTAGATGACGCTTTGCAGTTTCCGCTTTTAGTGAGCATGCCCAATAAGCTGTGACATCAGCATACAGAGCACTATGGGTCTCTGGAGTGGTTGGTGGTTGAAGATCATGGCAGTACGTGATGTACAAAAGAGGAGCAACCACAGCCCCATGTGGTACGCCAGCTTGAAGTTGAATGGATCTGGAGAGAGTGTCTCCAATTTTAATTTGGGTGGTACGGTCGGATAGATATGACTGGACTTTGCATTTTATAAAGCGGTAGATTGAGTATTCCTAGAGCTAAAACGTAGAGAGAATTAGAACAGAGATAGTTTACATGTGTAAGAGAAGTAGTGTAATTAGATATGTATCCTTAGAGAGTTATTATAAACGTTAGCTAGTAATTTAAATTGAGAGTTTTATTAGTAACTGTTAGTTATATGTAAATGTAAACATAGCGATTGCACTGAAGGTCGAGCTTGTCCAGGTAACCTCTAGGTTCTATAAGATATAGGATCCTGCAAGCGAGGGCCGCCAACCCTAACTAAGCGTTGACCAGCACTAGGCCACAACGCTATGGAAAGAACAAAAATAAAGAACGAAAACGAATGTTTAAGATAGAAATACAAATTAGAAGAAAAATAAGTTAATAAAGAATAAAAATGTAATCCCCTATACTTTAATTTGTAAAAACATGAGCTAAAAAACATTTGATACCTTTATCTACTTTGTTCTTGTGTACTTTGATTTCTGCATATGTATAGCAAAATGTGTTTAATGCCACTGTAATTTAAGATAAATTGTTCTCACACAAGATTAATAGCTTTCAATGAAATCATTTCAATGAAATCATATCTGGTCATTTTATATTGTCTAACCAAACATTTTTCAACTGATTCAATTTAAATAAATTTTATATAATTTGTTGTTCCATATTATTTCGCTATCCGTATTAGCGTTTTATCAATAATGTCTACATGCCATGTATTATGATTTAAAAAGATTGAATTTATAAGTTTAAGTGTATTATTTTATTAATGAATTTCGTTTGTAATCTTATTATATTTCATAAATCACAAAATTTTTTAATACTGTTATATTTAATTAACTTATTATAAAATATCTTGCATACCTGTGGAATCTCTTAATTGAACTGTAGTGACTGCAGCTTGCTAATCAAGTTGACTGATCAGTAATGAGTTTATGTTGGAAATTATGTCTAAAAATTTTTAGTTAATTATTGGTTTCTATTTTCTTTTTTCTAGGACTAATTAGTCACGATTGTCCGATCTCTACCGACTGCTTATTGCAGATTGTTCTTATAACTATGTTAAATTTGATATAAATAATTAGGGTTATTTTAGGGTAATTTTTTTCTTTAGAGTTTAAATAATTGAGGTAAATTTTAAAAAATAATTTATTCATTAAATGTGCTTTACTTAATATTATGAATTTTACGAGTTACACTTTGTTGGTATGCAAATCGGGCTGAATACTTATAGCATATAATATGAGCGTGGTTCACTTACGGATAATGAATAATGTAATACTTGCTACTTAAGAAGACGATACAAGGCATCTTTACGCAAACATCACAATAAGCCATCAAAACGTACGAACAAAGCAAAAACCATAGCAAAGTGGAGCAATCGCCTAACGGATCTTTTTCAACTCGGGTCATTAAACCAATACGAGGTTTGTGAGTTCATTCGTGCTTCCATGATAATGTTCTTATTTCTAGGCGCGCGCACTTACAATTCCTATTACGCAATTTTCTTATTGAAATTATTGTGTCTATTATTCTATTCTAATTGACTTCTTCGAATTATAGAATATGAAATATATTAGCTTCATTATAAATAAAATTGACTTCTTCGAATAACTCCCTTTTAATGCAAAGCAAAAATTGTTCATGGGAATATTTGTCGCCCTATATTTTAGACCGAGAGTATAAAGTGTATAATAGTGTTCCGCACTTCATTAAAGGCGGGAACTACTCCTCCAGCTTTTTAATTGTTCTATCAGACTTCTTCACCGATATTCTACTTAATTCCAAGTCCATTGTTTCTGCGATATCGTAGACTATATCTAAGAAACTTATAAAATTGGATCACTTGTATTGTTTATCGTCTTAAATAAAATTAAAAATGTTAAAATATGTAGGGTACTTTTTTGTACGATTTTGACAATTCGCCTAGACATAAAACCAGAAGTCACTTGTACCTTTTCGTTCGTCAGAGGGCTCACACGCTGCTGATGATGATATGGCGTATAAATAAAAAAATTTGAATATTTGTTTTTATTGGTCAAAATTGGCGTAGCCTGTCAAACTGTGCCAATAAAGATTTCTTAGTGTTCTCCGAATTTTGTTTTTACATTCATCATTCATACCAAGCTAGTTAAATTGGTATCATTGTTTTTCAAAGTTATACTCATCTGTGAACTTTAATCGTCCAATTTTCTATGAACTCTTAAGATTACAAACGAAATTACTAATAATAGTCCAATTTTTTAAGGTCAAATTATTGCTGATCTAAATCCACCGTTTTTTAATAGCCTTTATCGCTTGACAGTTAAAGGAATTTTTGATACAGTTATTTTATGAAACCATTTTCGAAAAATGGTCCGCATAATTTGTATGAAAAAGGAAACCCTGTATT
The DNA here is from genome assembly GCA_009867245.2 of Adranes taylori. NCBI lineage: Eukaryota > Metazoa > Arthropoda > Insecta > Coleoptera > Staphylinidae > Adranes > Adranes taylori. The sequence goes on from WYDF02065624.1 coordinate 6,146, forward strand.
ATCTTACATTTCCGTTTTAGAAAAAAGTGATTCAAATAAAATCGAAAGAGCTTCAAACAGAATATGCAACGAAATTAGTTTGAATCTTTAATCTTTAATAGTTTGTTAGATGTATTCAAAAGTTTTTTGACTTGTCTAAAGTTTTTTATATTTCACACGTGGTAGTGTCACCTGTTATTGAAGATATTGCACTGGGACTAATTCCATGAGATGTCGATAACAATGTGTACAGATTAGCAGCCTTTTATATACTAATTTTTTTACGAAATGATTTAGAAGAAAAGTTGAACTTTTCTCTGTTTCACTAAATCGAAATTTTGCCCGCTAAATTTCTTCTAAATCAACTAAATTTGATTTTAATCTGTTCAGAAGTTTAAAAAAATCGCGGAACGCACAAGAAATATATAATATAAACACAGACTTTTTCCAATAGCCAATTTTATTGAAATAATAGACCTATGTTTGTCGACTAGATGTTTGTCGAATAGACCTATTATTTTCCTATGTTTGATTTCAAGAGAAGTGTGTCAATTCTGAAGATATTATTATTAATATTAAAACACAGGAAAAGCAATCAGGGACCCGAACCGGAACCGAACCGAAAAAACCCTAATTTTTGCCGGAACGAAAACCAGAATCGTCCCTATATTTTTTCGGTTCGCGAAAAACTATTTCGCTGGAATAAAAAGGAATTTTTGATTAAAAAAACATTTTTTACGTGGACGGTATATTAAAGAAATTTAAGAAAAGTTAGACAAGTGTATGGTTAATCTGCTCGTTTACAAGTGATTGCTGCTTTCAGAAGTGGGTATATAACCGCGGATGATACTGAACGTTCTGGACCTTCAATAACTGTTACTACTCAAGAAATGATTGATAAAGTCTAAATCCATGCCATTGTAAAGAGTGACCGCCGGTTGAAAGTGCACGAGATAGCTAATGAAGTGAACTTTCTACGGAATGGGGGACGGGTGCTCAAGATTTTACATTCACATTTAAACTTGAAAAAGTTAACCGCAAGTTGGGTGTCGCTTTTGCTAACTGTAACGCAAATGCATACTGGTGTTTTAATTTCATATTATCTGTTTGGCTAACTTTGATCATAATTCAAGAGACTTTATTCATCGATATGTCACCGTAAATGAAACTTGGATATATCGTTATACGCCTGAAACTGCAGCCCAATAAAAACAATGGACTTCTCGCGAGGAACGTGCTTCGAAAGGGGTATTTTAGCCAATAAGTTGTGGCCACGATCTTTTGGGATTCCCAAGGCGCGCTTTCATTATTGACTACTTATAGAAGGGAAGCACAATAATCGACCAATATTATGCTAATTTACTGACCCATTTCGATGCAGAACTAGAGAAAAAACGAACACATTTGCTCAGAAAAAAATTTCTGTTCCATCAAGATAACACGCCCTCTCATCCATCCACCATTGCAACCGCTAAATTCATCGAAATAGGTTACGAATTGCTGTCCTATCCTCTAGCTTTGCCAGATCTGGTTTCCTCAGATTGCTTCTTGTTCCCAAACTTGAAAAAGTGGCTGGATGGAAAAATATTCGATACTAATGAGGAGCAACTCTACAGATTTAAACCAGAGGCTTTGATTTTTTTATACCATCCAAAAAGTAATCATTTGGAAACTCGGCAAAATATGCATCCGTTGTAGCTATCACGCATATTTTACAGTTTCCAAATGATTACTTTTTGGATGGTTTAAAAAATCGCAAATTAATCCCTAGTGACCATTCAATTCAAAAACTATCCACCTTACTCTACTGATTACATTATTATTGGCTTAATAGTAAATATTATTTTTTTCTTTCTCACTACTATTACTTTTTTCTAACTTCACTATGTCACCGTATATCGAACTTATTAAATGAACCGATACATGTTGTCCTCTTTTAGAAGCTGTTCGATTATGTGAAGAATCAAAACCAGTTTACTTGACCAACTTATTTTAACTGTTTTTCATTTAACTGAATCTTAAATGGTTTAAGAGTGCATTACGTACGTCAGAATTATGCGTCTGTATATTACATATCCTGATATATAATGATTATATGATTGCGTGAATGAAACGTTTAATATACAGAGTGTTTTATATCTATGAGTACATTTATATGAACATTTAGTAAGAGACAATATCTGAGTCCTGAGTCAAACCTGTGTCCGCACATCTACGTTGTTTTTCAACAATGATATGTTTATACGAATCACAATCTGATATGTCATTATTTGACGAAAATAATATGTCTTTCATATGCTGGAAATATTTTAACATCTTTGCAACTTATTAAAACATATTGGTAATTCAAGCTTTCAGTGTTTTTTCGGGTATCAATTTTATGTACTGAGTTGTAAAATTTACAAAATTAAAATTAGAAGTTAAAGATTCGCACCGCTCTGGAAAACTAATTACTATAAGCACCCTCAAAAAGATAAATTTTGGTCATGATAATTTAAGATGGTTTAGATCGATCTTATAGCACAGTAATATTGTACCTTGCATTTGGAATTGATCACGAACAGCGATTCTCAATCTGAGGTCCTTGGTACCCCAGGGGACCGCGATGAGGCTTCGATGGGACCGCAAGAAATGAAAGAACATTGCAAGAATAATTTTTTGGCTTTGGAATACTGGCATTTTTTTTTTAATCTTTGCACCCTCTTAGTAAACACGTGTTTCTTTATAACTTTGACGTTTATTTCATGTCAGCTGTTCGTGGACTTATTGTGTTTACATTCTTCTGTGGCACTCTGTGGTAAAAGTTTTTATGAAATATATATTAGAAAAACCAATTTACAAAATTTTTGGTTGTTATTTATTTTTAGACCGACTATATAAATCAAATTGTTGAAAAGAAAACGTAATTATATCAAAAAAGTCAACTAAGAATAAATTTATAAAGTTTTTGAATTGATTACTAATTTGTAATTCAAATTTTATTTTTATCAATTTTGTTTAACATTATTACGCCTCCGAAAAAGGAAATGAGATATGACGCTTCATACTTGAAATTTGATTTTACTATAATAATCTCGTAAGGGGAAGAGGAACCACAGCATGATCAGTATTCTGAGGTGCTACCATCCACTTCTCTAAAGCCCAGCAAGTTAAAAAGATATTTCGAAATCAGACATCCCAGCTGAATAAACAAAGATATCGACTTCTTTTAACGCCAAGCCGAATGACTGCACTATTGTTGTTTTGTTGATACTGGAAACTTTTCGCAGAACATTAAAGCTGGTCTGAAAGCCTCCTAAGAGATTTCAGAGAAAATAGCTGCCGCCACACACTCGGAGAAAACCTGATATTATCGTGTTGCAGAGGTACCAAATCAAATGTGCTAGGACGTCCTGAACGTGAAGCAAGCTCCCTGTCAAACGATTTTATAAGATCGCGGAGATATCTAAGCACATACTGTCGCAGTTGGTGTCAAATATTCAATAAAACGACAGATATCGCCAATTTAGCACAACTTTGCGTCTACGTACTATATGTATTTAACAAACAGCTGGAAGAAGATTTTATGATCTGCGAATCGCAATAACTGCAAAAGGTACATACGAAAAAGTGCATACATTGTTCGAGGTCCACGGTATCAAATGGGATAATGTAATTGATGTCTATTGACGGCGCTTCTACAATGCTTCGTCGCCTTTATGGATTTCAAACGTTGGTGAGATTAAAACCCGCAAATATGATTGACGCCCACTGTACTATTCATTATCAAGCATTAATGGTGAAAACTATGCCATATGAGTTCTCAATCAACTAATTTCTGCAGTCAATTTTATTAAATCGAACGCTGTGAACATCCATTTATTTTCCGAGTTATGCAAAGGAAACGATTCCGAATTTGAAACACTCATATTGTCTTCACACGTAGGTGGCTTTCGCAAAGGAAACTGCGTGAAGAAATTCAACACGCTAAACCCAACATACACGCAAAATTCTCTGATATTCGGTTTCTTACATCTCTGTCATTTTTAGTCGACATTTTTGAATTTTAAAATTCTATAAATATGGCTTTGCATGGTATCATAGTGCTACATTGTCACCAAAAGTTGATAGCTTTTAAAAATCAAGCTCGAAATATGGTATGCAAAGTTAAAAAGGAAGAACTGTGCCCAATTTCCAGAGCTGCACGCGTACTTTGATGAAAATGAGCTTAATGTCGATGACGATATCCTTTAGGTGATGAAATAGCATGTATCAATTCTTACTATTTTCCTAGCATACAAGAATTCGAAAAAAACCATCAATTTATTAATAACCCGTTTGTACTCCGCATTAACGATCTACCTTCAGAAGACAATACAATTCAATAAAAGTTTATTGATTGGATAAATGATGGGGATGTAAACGATGTTTTCCCTGAAATGTGTTATTTTTGGATTGAAATGGCATACTCCTATCTGGATGTTGCGATCTGGATGTTGCGAAGATGATTTTAAGAGTGTTGTTTCCATTCCCAAACACCAAAGAGTGTGAGACAGCTTTTTTCACACTACTTACTCTCAAAACAAAATATTGAAATAGATTACACGCCACCATTGATATGAGAGTTGCATTAGCCAAAACAATGCCAAATATAGAAGAAATCGTGCGAGGAAAAGCAGCAGCAGCCATCCCAATAAAATTTAAGTTTAAATAAAAAAGTTGCTAATTTTTTCAAAATAAATATTTGTGCAGAAAATTTTTATTCATTGCATTTTTTATTCATAGTAGCGAAGTGGCGTCCTTCTGCAAATTTGAAGCCTCCAATTTGCTTGAAATAATATTGTATTATAACTTTAAATAATTTTATTGAAAATTCTTCAAGTTATTTGGAGCAATTTGTTTCTGTACACTTTACGTGGATTAATTATTATGAATCCGGAATCAAAGAGTAGATTATAGAGTGGAAACATGTTGGTTATCCATGATCCAAAACATTTTGTAATCATATATCGATTGACAATATTTTTGCTTCAGCTGTCTGCGTTAGAGACTGGATAATTCTGATTCATTATCTAGAACAGGAAAGAAATGTCGCTGGTACATGCTCTACTGATTTTACTCTATATAAAATTTTACACACTCAGGAAAATTTGCTACATATTTGTTTCCTTGCAGGACAAAAGAATTTTACATCTTAAGACATTTGGTTTCTAATACATGAAACACTTGCACTGAGAAGGATGACGCGTACGACGTCGTAGAGCAGTACGAAGTCAAAAGAAATTAAATTTCTAATGTATAAATTGTTGTAGACAGGTGACCAAAAATTGTCACCTGTCACCATTTTTGGTCACCTGTCTACAACAATTTATACATTAGATATTACGGGGCCAATACAACGATATTCAAAAAAGTAAGAAATTTAATTGGTCGCTACTAGATAAACGTTCTATTGAATCATTTTGATGCTGCATTGGCCATAATCAATGAAATGGAATGAAAAATGGAT
>WYDF02065635.1:0-11612 GCA_009867245.2 Adranes taylori
ATATATATATATACTCATAAATAATTTAATGAAACTATATCACACATGCAAGCTGACAGAAATTTATTAGCAGAATATTATCGCTTAAATAAATTAACTTTAAATATTAAAAAAACCAATTATATTTCGTACAAGCCACTCTAAACTGCCAATACATCAAAAACTTCAATACTTCGGGCTCATAATTGACAATGAACTGAAGTTCAAGGAACATATTAACTATATCGTGCGAAAAGTCAGACCTATTATTGGGATCCTAAACAGACTACAAGGAGTTGACACTGAAATTTAAAAAATGATCTATTTCACCCGAATCCCGAATACACTCTCTATTGAATTACCTTTGTGCAATATGGGGTTCCGCGTATAACAATGCACTAAAGCCGCTACTGATTGCGCAAAACAAATCACTTAAAATTATTTTTGGATTAAACCCGCAGCATAATACAACTGAAATGTATTGCAAATACAACCAATTCGCTGTATCTAGCAGCTAAATATCTGCAAATTTATGCACAAAGAAATTCTATATTATAACTCTAATACAAGGCATCATTACAATACTCGGCATGTAAATCACTTAACACTTTATTCACCTAATACTAGTAATGGAAAATAGTCAATATTTTATGAAGGTTATCTCATATATAACAAATTAACTTAGACTATTAAGGGTAATACCAATATAAAAACCTTCAGCATTAAAGCCAAGAGACTGTTTATGGGCTTTATTATAAACAATAGTAACATATACGAATTATTGCCTTGATGAGCAACATCTGAATAAGATTTGATCATTATTTGACTCTTTATTATTCCTCTCTTCTAGACTTCTTTTCATATCTATTTCCTGGACAAGTGATCCACTGCTTTAAATCGTTACAAAATCGGTTGGCTTAGTTATTCTTTAAGTATTTATAAATTTTATACTTTTACTTTTATTTATTTTTTATAAATTCCAGAAATACAAAGCTTATATATAATAATATTTAGGTGTAAAGACCTTATTAGGAGCAAATTGCTCACAAGGTCCGTAGTTAAATCTGTAAATTGTATTTCTTATGCTATTTTATATATTGTAATATCTTCTGTATTTGTAATTTTTTTTAACTTGCACCAATAAATTTAAAAAAACATTTAGTCTCATTAATTACTGGCGAAGGAAGTTATTATATGCTGTAATAAAAAGTACTTCCTTGTTTTTACATTTGTTTATTCACTAGCAGTTTCGGCTTTTAGCCATCTTCAGGTGAAATGTAATTGAATTATGAAATATTGCTCAAGTTTTTTGCATCTTGTATGTTGTTTCGTTATTATTCGTAGACTACGACATTTTTTGCACATTGTAGACGCACATCGTGCAAAAAGAACACACACCATGCAAAAAAAGACAAACATTGTTTTGCACATCGTAGACGTTTTATTGCACATTGTATGTTTTGTTATTATTCATAGACTACGAATAATAACAAAACATACATAAAAACAAGGAAGTACTTTTTATTACAACATTAATTAGAAAACCTCGTTATCGATCAAAAACAATCATGAAATTATTATAGTGTATCTGAAACTTCCAACAAATTTTATCATACTTGTGAATCTCTCAAAATTAGGTTAGATTAGAAGATCGTGGGGTATATATATGTTACGCTAACAACACAGCCGGAGAAGAAAATGTTCGTGTCACATTGGAAATCACTTCCCCTTTGACAGCTCATGTTCAACCACAAGTTCAAGTTGTTGATGTTGGTAAGGAAGCAAGTTTTCAATGCGTAGTTGGAGGCTATCCTGTAACACAGGTTTGTAATCATATTCTTCCATTCGATTTATTTCTTTGTATTAAAACCAAAACTGCATGTGTTTTTTTTTTGCATAATTACATTCATACATACGACTTGGTACACTCTACCACAAAGCACTGTACCCTCAAGTCACTCGATAACAAAGCCGTTTAAATTAAAGACGTTTAGAAATAATCTTAGAAATCAATAAAAAAATTGTTAGACATTTTTTCACTGCTGAAATTCAAAATTTTTTGAACATGAGGTCAAAATCTCAAAAAGTTTAATATTCTGCCAAATATTGTTAGCAGACGTGTTAATTCATTCCGTGATAAAATTATCAAGCATTTTCAAATCTTCATCAGGACTCTTTGAATCGTTATCTCTGAACAACAATTTAATTCTCTACAAGTGGTACACACTTTTTAAACCAAATCTATTTAAAATCTCTTTGTATCCAAATGTGATAATTATTTATTATTATGTTACTCGTGATGAAGCTGGAAACCAGCTTTCTAAAGCACTTTAATGTTAGTTTTCTTAAACGTGAGATTATTTTACTATTGAATAAGTTAACATACTTGTTAACTGGGACTGTTTCAAAGCGCCACGTCTTTACATTTGGGTATTCAACCATAAACTCAAAACGTCTTGGATTTCAGAAATGTTCATTTTCCAGCTTTCCTCTCTTTTCTGTTAAAGTAATGCCTTCTACAAGTAACTTTGATTTGAAAAGGAATCAATTGATTTTTTAATATTTTTATTCAACATTTATAGATTAGTTGGTTACATAATGGTAAGCCGGTAGCACCTGATAATCGTGTAGAAGTAATGGTCGAGCCACCTCGAATGACATTAAAACATTTATCCAAAGACGATCGAGGCATGTATCAATGTTTGGTTAGCAATAATTGGGATCAAGCACAAGCCACTGCCGAATTAGATATGGGTATCGATATAGTTCATTTTATTATTATAATTTATATCATAATAAAATCTTTCAGGTGATTCTGGTCCGGAATTAATCTACTGGTTTGCCGAGCAAACACTTCAACCTGGTCCCATGGTATCGTTGAAATGTGTAGCGTCCGGAAATCCTCCACCACAATTCACGTGGGCTCTTGATGGATTTCCTATACCCGATCATCCCAGATTTCTCATGGGACAATATGTGACTGTTCAAGTATTGTGTTCTTTCAAATGAAATGATGTTTCTTTCTTATGTTATTTAGGTTATTTTTAGGACGATGTAATTAGTCATGTGAATATCACGAATGTCAAAGCTGAGGATGGTGGCGAATATTCATGTACCGCTCATAATAGTATAGGTAAAGTTACGCATAGTGCTCGAGTCAATGTTTTTGGACTTCCATTTATCAGGTAATAGCTATTAAAATAATTGATTTTTATTTACTCGACAATAGTTATAAACGACCTTTTCATATTTTTAGGCAGATGCCAAGGGTCACTGGGGTAGCCGGCGCTAATCTGATGATTAAATGTCCAGTTGCTGGTTATCCGATTGAGATGATCACATGGGAACGTGATGGATTATTGCTTCCTGTGAATCGCCGACAAAGGGTTTACGCTAATGGTACTTTAGTTGTAGAACAAACGCAACGCAAAGAAGATGCAGGAACTTACACGTGTCAAGCACAGAATAAACAGAAAAATACATCTAGGCGAGATGTACAAGTACAAGTCATTGGTATGTCTTTCTCTCATTATTCATTATTTTATCTGTAAATTAGTCTCAGTATTGTCTCCAATATCACATGTTTAAGCATTTGATGTGTGGCTTTATTTTTCATTCTTTATAGTCTTATCACTCAAATTGAAAGTTTTTTTCATTGTTTCTGCATTTTTATCAATAACTATCTGCTATGCCTCTTAAATGTTCGTGATCGGAGAGAATTTTGTCCAAAACTTTAAAATCAGGTGTTGTCTTTTAGGTTATATACTTAAAACCAGCTATCACCGAAACAGTTCCTTCAAACATTTTGTAATAAAGGTGACCCAATTATTTAAGTAACTTAATATACTTTCTTATTTATTTATTCATACGGGAGCATCCCCTTATCCGCTTACATTAAATAAAAAGAAAATAATAAAATATGATAAAATGACACAAAATAGAATGAAATAAAATAACATCGTGTATAAAGTAGTCACAATATCAAAATATACATTTCTAGCAGACTAAAATTAATCATTACCCGAAGTTGGAATACAAAGGTTATTAAATTACTACAAATTTCAAAGCACATATTAAACATAATAAAGCAATTGATCATATGTAGAGCCAACAAATCTTCCTGATTCCTATGACTATTTTTTTTTAATTTCAGCTTAATTTTAAGAAATTATTTCAATTGATTTTTAATAGATGTTTTTAAGTTTGATTTTTAATTTATATAAAAATTTGCTGAATATATCTATATGGTCAACTTTGTCGTTTATCGCATTCATCGTTCTATTTATTAGTTCGTGAAAGAGATAATTGGATGCATAATGCTTGGTGTAAAATATTGCAATAGATCTAGTATCTCGATTTGGAACTCTTAGTATTACATGTTCAATATCCCTATACAATTAATCTGCCCATAAATAATTTTATGTAGCATGAATATGTCTGCTATCTTCCTTCTACTCTCTAAAGTTGGGAGATTTATATACGAACATTTTCCGTTGAAATTTCGTTAGACTTATTCGCTCATTATTAGCTTAAAACCCCATTATTTTAAGAGATTTGATTTGCGCACTTTCCAAGGAATTGATATGTGTCATGTATTTGTTGACTATACACAGCAATCTAAATTCTAGACTAGGACGTAGTAGAAATATGTAAAAATGTAAATGTAGAGGACTCAAAGTTATGTGAGAGTCTCGTAATGAAACCTACCGTTTGTAGACTCTTGTTTTTAATATATTGTCACGTTGAGATTTTAGGGGTAACTCTTAGACCCCAGATGATCTGACCACGACTTGCAGAGAGGATATCTTAAATAGGGAACGTAGATGGTAGACAAAATCCTCTTCAACTCGACGATCACTTCGGACTGATTACTGCATCCCAATTAACTCTAACTTGACTCTTATTTTAATTGTGCACTTTTAATTAACTTTGAGACCTTTCTTTATTATGTCTTTATATTTTTATCTCTCACAGCTGCACAATAAAACACAGTAAACCAGGCGGCTGGCCAAAGCTATCAATCTACTTACTACTGACTGACAAACCCTTATTGCCTCATTGTTTACAAAGATTCGATCAATAGCTATGGTCATCGTCCAGCTAGTTAAATGTTTACGGCCAATAAATAAAAGCGGGAGATAATTAAGAAAAATCTATTGTAGAATAAAATAAATGGTAAAGTAAAATTATATACACATGGATTTTCAAGTTTATAAATATTCAGTTCAATATTTCTCAGTCCATGTCACAATATTACTCAAAATTTGCTACGACAATAAATCATTGGCAAATCAATCTCACTCAATAATATCACAATAAAAGTGTGCATAGGATAAATCAACAGCTTAAAAAATTGCGCATTACTTATCAAGAATAAAAAGCAATTATATAATTGTTATATAAACTTACATATGATTCCCGTACCCAAATGTTATTTTTTGTTAGATTTTAATTTCCACTTATTATTACTTTACACTTTGCCGCTAAACGCTCCAACAAACTATTTTAATCTAAACTATTTCGAATTACTACTGAGTTCTTTATGATAAATTTATTTTAGTAAAATAAACTTTCAAGATTTCAACTAGTAAATATTTTGTTGGCGTAACGTTAGGAAAATATTACAGACACGGTTGACCCTGGGTTGCTTATATAAACCCAGGGTCAACCCAATTTTGGTCATGTATCCCCCCAGCCAATAGTGAACTAAAAAATCTCTCTAATACTGAACTCAATCTTAATAATCCAATTAAGAAGCGTGTGAAAAACTTTCCTTAAAAAATGTCTGACGTCAATTAAAAATATTTCTTTGTCCTTAAAAGACAAACAACCTTACATTCCTTATTGGTAATCACATTTGGGAGCCGCGTCAATCAGTGCATTCTCCCTTTAAAAACTTAATTAAGAGGTGTGTCTTACGGTACATTATGCTTTACATTAGTAAGTTTGTACTGCATTATGACATCGAATTCCTCTGAAATGACCTTATAGCTATGAGTCACAAACGCGTATTTCTCATAGCCTTGAACAAAGAATTTCTAGGGAAATGATAGTTAAAGGACACTAAACAATTATTCATTTATAATGCAAAATATATTTCAAATTCCTCATGATTCCGAAGAATCTTTATATAGAATTGTCGCCTTTAATTACATTAGTTTTTTTCTCGAATTATTTCATGTACAACATATCTATTTCTGATTTACATGCAAATTCCTATTCTCATAAAAGATTGCAATGCAACTAATTAAATAACAAATCATATTATATTATCTTTTTTACGATGTAAGAACATTCGTTCTTAGAAGTTGAAAATTTAAAATTTTTGAAATATTTTTAATTTAATGATTTTGTCCGAAACCTTTACTAACATTATAGGCGTATTAAGTATAAAACTTTTAGATCTTTTTCTTCTTAGAAGTTAACACAGATAAAAGATAAAAACAACTTATATTTCACATATCCAAATAATTTGGTAATGAGGAATCATGTTTTCTATTTAAAATATTGTAGTTAATCCTAAATTATCCTAATTAAATTATCTGCCCTCGAAAGTTAAAGCGAAGAAAAAGCAAAGCAGAAAATATTTAAAAATTCGTGAACGTGACCTTTCATATATCTTTTGTATCGTGGACGTGATCTTTCATATACCCATCTTTTATATACTAGAAATCATTAATTTTAGTAATGAGGAATTAATTTTAGTAATTTAGGACATAATAATTTAAAATATTATGTCCTAAATTATCTGATGTAAAATCTTAAATTATCTGAAATTATTTACCTTTGACAATATTCAACATACATGTAGGTCCATTGAAAGTTTAGGATCTAATATTATTCCTAAATCTCCGATTTAAAGTACTTCGTTGAGTTTCGAATATTCAAAAAAGATGTTGGATTGAATACAACGTTTGATCTTTGAAATGACATAACATAACATTTCTCACTATTGACATTTTAACTATTCTACACCACTCAGTGAAGGCGTCAATATCTCTTTGTAATAGTTTTGAGTCCTCGACAGATCTTATTTGCTGATGAATTATTGAACACACTAATTATGTCATTAATGAATAAATTAAACAGTAATGGATCACAATATGACACCTATGCAACTCCGGAAGTAATTGCAATTTCTTGGGAAATAAAGTATCTTCTCCTAGCAAATTGTTTTCTGGAAGATAAGAAACTAAGAAGCCACTTAATAATATTACCTCGGGTTCCCAAAGCTCTTAGTTTATAAATCAATATATCATGATTAACTCTATCAAATGGTTTTGCGAAATCAGTGTATATTGAATGAACATAGGATTTTTGTTCGAATGCTTCAAAAATAAATTTTTAGTAAGTTATTAAGTTTGTTTCCACCGATATTCCAGGTACAAAGCCTTGCTAATTTTGACCTATACCTTTAAATTCCCATATTAATTGTTTTGTTAAAATTCAATTAATATGCATTCATAATTTTTGGTATATGTGATCCCAACGTAAATTTTAACATTTATGTCAGCGGATTTAAATATTGGAATTATAAAGCTTTGCTTCCATGTCTGGAAAGTACCCGTACACAGGGATAAGTTAAAAAGAAGTTTAAGAGGTTTACATAAGGAGCATACACAATTCCTTAGATATAGTGTGATCAAACTACCTGGATCCGGTCCGTTTTGGACCTTTAAATCGAGAACAGCTTAGTGCGCTGGACGACTCAAACATGTATGAATTAAAATTGGAATTAGTTTCTTTATGATGCTGATCCAAGGTTTGATACCTTGAACCATCAACTTTATCTTTCGAATATACTCTAGAAAAGAACATAGCAAATAAGTTAGCTATTACTAATAAGTCTTGGCTATTACTGCATTGGAATTTTCCAAATACATGTTATTTGAAGACCGTTTATTTTTCTGATTTAGTACGTAGTATCAAAGCTTCTTTCTGTTTAATATATTTTATCTAGCCTTCTCGAGATAAATTTTTACATTTCCTTCGTAAATCTGTAAATTCATTATAATCGATATTTAGATATTTGTATTTGTTAAATATTTAGATATTTTGTATTTTTCAAGGGGTTTTTATCTTTGTATAAATCAAATTCTGTAAGGCTCTATTAACCCAAGGAGGAAATGACGATTGAATAAATGTTTTAATTGGAACGAAAATATTGATAATTTCATTAATAACAGTATAAAAACTTAAGACAGCATCGTTTATGTTACGTATCGTATTGATACTAATCAATTGATTCTAAGCAATTGTGATATGCATAATTAGCACTGGCGAAATGATCTTGTAATTTATGATGTCATATTTGTATTTGGAATATAAGTAAATGAATTTAATATTTTTAATGTTTATGTTACAGTACCACCAAAAATAATGCCTATACAACCAATGACAGACTTATTGAGAGAAGGAATGCGTGCTGCGATTACGTGTCAAATAATGGAAGGAGATCTGCCAATAACATTTCGATGGGAGAAAAGTGATAAACCGGTATCTAATTCTGTTCATTTGGGTACGAACGTTCGGAGGATCGATGAATTTTCATCTAATTTAGTTATTGATCAAGTATCATCAACGCATAGTGGAAATTATACATGTATAGCGGGAAATGTGGCTGGTGCTGAACGATATGTTGTGCCTCTTACAGTAAATGGTAAACACTATTGGCTTAAGAATAAAACTAATTGACTTCTTGTTAATTATTTCAGATGTTATAATTCTTATTTAGATTTAAAGATAGATTTTTAAAAGCTACTTAAAGATAAATATTTAGGCAAACAGAACGATGTAAATGGTTCTGGAATGGAAGACTTAGCTCAGAGCCAAATCTAAATTTGGAGCTCCTTCTCCACTTCTTCTGTTCAAGTTTTCTTATGAAAATTATGATTTTTAATGTGTTCTGGAAGACCTGATTTCTTCATAACTTTGAGATCATATTCTTTTAAAATTAACTGAGACATGTAAACATTTTTGGACATTACTAGTTTTTTTGGAAATTATTAGTCAGATTGCGTAATGCTCGCCGATGTTTTAGCAACCAGCTCGATGATTCTTTTATACAACCACCTTGTGCGAACGGGACAGCACACTGTCTGTAGGTATAAGAATTATGTAAGGCTCAAGTTTAAAATCATTTGAAATTATTGCATTTTTTATTTTCATATTTTTGCGAAAATTCCCAAAATTCAAAGCCGATTAAGTAAGGAACAATTAATTATACTTTGGTTTTAATTCACCTTCAGTTTCTTGAATGTTTTAGCTTTATAAAAGCATTCTGACAGATGTTAGATTTTATTCGCTTTGTACTTTTATAGTACCATGACCTGTGATATTTGAATACACGACGTGACATTTTTGCTAGAGTAGGAGATTCCAATAAAGACTAGTTTAAATGTAAATTAATCTTATAAAATTAAAACTGCTATTAATATTGATCTTTAACCAGAAATTTAGATTTGAAGTATTGAAATATGACTTTTATGAAGCCATGCAAATGTTATTTTTTTAACAGTATTGATTTCTATCTTTAGTTATTCTTATGTCTATATTCTTCCAAAATTGGGATAATTTTATTGAGAATATTTTTTTTTTGTCTATGTTCAAATAGTTCCGCCAAGATGGACTGTTGAACCAAGCGATTCAAATGTAGCAGCAGGCCAGGAAGCAATTTTAAATTGTCAAGCAAGTGGTTATCCCACGCCAGTCATCACGTGGAAAAAAGCAGTTGGTAATATTATTTGTAAATATAAATATTTTTACTAAAGTAAGTGTCTAAATAACTTATCTAGCTTTGAAATGAAACACAATGCACTGGTTCTGATTTCAGCTAACCAACCCGGAGAGTATAAGGATTTTCTTTTCGAACCGAATGTGCATCAATACCAAAACGGTTCGTTGAATTTTATGCACCTAACAAAAGACAACGAAGGTCAATATTTGTGTGAGGCTAAAAATAATATTGGAACAGGAGTTAGCAAAGTTATCTTTTTAAAAGTAAATGGTACGTTTAAAAAAATTATGACAAAAAATAACAAGTTGCTGTTGACTATAAATTTTAATTACTTGGGTTCTAGCTCCAGCTCATTTTCCTCAAAAATCCAAACAAGTTCAAGTTGTAAAAGGCGAACAAGCACATCTACAATGCTCAGCTAACGGCGATACTCCAATGGAGATCCATTGGAAAATTGGAGGTATTATTATTACTCCAATGGGAGATCCTCGGTAATTACACAAGATTTGATTAGTTGCAACTTATTTATTTAACAGTTATTTATTTAATTTAGATACAACATAAGAGAGCAGACTCTAACTGAGGGAATGGTCTCGGAATTGGGTATTGAACGAACGATACGTCAAGATACTAGTATATTTACGTGTTCAGCAGCTAATGCTTACGGTCAGGATGAAATGTCTATACAGTTGATAATTCAGGAGATTCCAGAACAGCCTAAAAACGTACGTGTTACGGAACAATTGAGTAGATCAATCGGAATTTCCTGGACGCAGCCACATGCCGGAAATAGTCCTATCAATAATTATATAATACAATATAAGTTGGGCGCAGGTATGGGCCAATTTAATTTTATATTCTATTTATAATATTGAAAAGTTAATAATTCTGTTTATAAAATTAACTTCTTTGGACGTATTGAGTGGTTACTTATTTGTTTAACGGTGTCCCATTACAATACATGTAGAAAGTAGAAAGAAGATATATGAATATAATTAACAATAGCAAAGTGAGAAAGAAGTATAACAATAAAACTAATAAGCAGATAAATGTATCACAACGTACTAAAAACTTAATTTAATTCAACGAAAGAAGAAATATATATTTTTACTCGCTGATCCCGCGAACTTCGTTTCGCGAAAATATTCCGGCATTCCCGTGTAAACGTGTTCCCGCTATACCGTGTTCAAAAACCATTCCCGTGTTATTATGAATATGGTCCGATTTTTATATATCCCGATTTGATTTTTATATATCCCGTGTTCTCGCATTCAGGTGTAAACGTGTTTCCATCTTCCCGTGTTCTCGCATTATTACAATAATTATTACAAATATATGGTCTGAGTATGTGTTTCTGTATTCCCGTATTACCGTGCTCCTGTATTCCCGTGTTCCCGCATTTCCGTGTTTAAAAACCATTCCCGTGTTATTACGAATATGGTCCGATTTTTATATATCCCGATTAGATTTTTATATATCCCCATTCACGTGTAAACGTGTTTCCGTCTTCCTGTGTTTCTGTGTTGAAATCCCCAATCACATCGTAATCGTAATGACCAATCACGTGTCATTACGAATATAAGATCTGAATATGGTCTTAGTATGTATTCCTGTATTCCCGTGTTCCTGCATTCCCGTGATTAAAAACTATTCCCATGTTATGACGAATATATGGTCTGAGTATGTGTTCCCGTATTCTCGTTTTTCCCGGATTTTTGTGATTATAAACTATCCTCGTGTTATGACGAATATATGTTGTGAAATTGGTCGGTACAGGTCTAATGGTGCAGGTTTATCAGGAAGCCGGTGCCGCACACAAAACAGAGTTAGATTTATATATATATATAGGATATATATATATATATATATATATATAAAATATACATAATTAAAAATA
>WYDF02065646.1:0-11612 GCA_009867245.2 Adranes taylori
CTTCGCAATTTCAATATAGTAACGACATTTTTTTAATTATTTTAAATTAGCGTATTCTTTGGGCATTTATGTTTTTTGCAAAAAGATGTATAACAAACTTGTTCCTCCGCCTATTTTAATTTTAAATTTTAAATAAACCGCTACACTTTGTACTTTCCGTCGAATTTGATTGCATGTCAGTTCAATGTATTTTATCAGTAAGATTTTGGTGCAGTAGGGCTGCTCTTACTACCGCTTACACATTCCAGCACTTATGCTTTCATCAACAAAATAGAACAATTTTTACCATTAAATTTCTGAATGGTCTGGAAGAGATTTGCTATTGGGCGAAATTTGAACTTACCTAAAATTTTCTAGCAGAAGCTTTGTTCAAGCTACAGCTTTTCTGCGGCCAACGAAAGAATGAGAGGGCTACTCATCATGATTAGCTACTTACCACAAAATTCGCATAAAAAATAGACATGCAAGTTATCAAGGCACAACCGCATTTTGGGTCTTATACAAGCTGTCGATGAGTGAGAAATCGCACGCCTCCGCTAGCTTAAGCCAGCATCAAAAGATCAAATATATTCTTATAGAGAATTTTCTATATATTGTTATAGAGTAATCGCACTCCGGAATCTGATTTATTCTAACTAAGCGCCATCATCGCTTATATTATTTTATTTTAAATCTAACTAAATTCAATTACATTAAATAGCAAAAACAAATTTCACAATCATAGAATCAAGTGTACTTAAACCGCATCATTTAATTATCGGTTGAATCATTTAATTTCTCTACACTATCATATAATCTTAAATTCTTTTCTTTTATCAATTTTTCATACCCTTTCCGTGTATCTATATCTTTAATGAAGAAAAGAGGGGGACGACAGAAGAGGAAATGGGGCGCCAAACGTTGAGTAAATACCAACAGCGATGTCTGAGATCAAACCCCAAGAAAGACCGATCAGGCGTTCTCACACAACACGTATGCTGATAAGCATACCTGCACCAATTACTCTAATAAAGCAGCAATAAGTAGAATCTACAACACCTCCTGATTCAACGGTTCCACCGACAGCTCCAGGCGATGTGTTATTACCCCCAACACGCGGTATAGGATGGCTCTGTAAAGTAACGCAAGAAGAATACGTTCGACGCCTATTGCGATACTACTTTGGCAACAGCGAATAAATCCGTCATCAACACAAATTCATTTTCTAAGACATAAAATTTTCATAGAATTAGACAATTCATGAAACAATTCATTCCACCATCCCGCCACATTAATGGATTGTATCTAGCTGCAATATCGGCGTTAAAACTTCGCCATTTAATCGACAGACGTCATAGAAAAATAGAAGAGAATTCATGTCACAATCAGAAGAACATTTAATATGAAATATTGAATTACTTTTAGTTTGCAAATTTTTACTTGCTATTTTGCTATGGAAATGGTATAGAGAATCCTTACGATTTTGCATTATAATTAACTTCAACCCATATAGTCAGTAAATAAAAATCGCGAGTAGAAGAATATATTTGACGTTATAAATATTAGAACAATAAACCAAACAACTTAAACATGTTATTGCGTACATTATTATCGTGTTTATGTAATTTAGTATAATTGGGAACAGCAAATTCGTACCCAACCCTGAATTATCTCATGCACCAGCATTTTCGTGTTACAAAATGGAATTAATGTAAAGCGGTATAGTAGTTAAAAAGGTAAACAAATCGCGGTCCTGCTTAGATCAATTATGTAACAACATGATGCAGCCAAAATCAAGGAAATTCTCAGCAACAAGTAGTCGCCAAGCAACAAGAACTCAGCAACAAGAACCAACAAAGTTGTCGCCAAGCATATACTTCTTGGTCCGTTACTATTATACAGTTTTGGTATTGCGTCAAAATGAACTGGCGGCAAGACAAACTCTAAATCCTTGACCGACCTACAAGGAAAGTGATACACATCAATCGCAGCACACATCCTAGGTATTCCGTGTCTTGTGTTTACCTTCCGCGAAATGAAGATGACCGAGGTCTCCTGAGTCAATACATGGCCATATGGTAATAGGAATGGCTAACAGGGTTATCAACAACCAAGATGACTCTCTTATGAAGTTTGTTCACGAGTACCTGAATCAGCGGGTGTGGGATCTTTTTTATATAAGACTGCAAGAAAGGTATCCGAATCCGTTGGACTATCGTTCTCGAGTCCATGATTTTGAAGCATTGAATATGATAGAGTTAGATATCGAGGCTGTCAAAAAGGCACTTCAAAAATTAGAATCGACAATATTATTACTCCACAATTAATACTCGGCTTATTAAGATCTGCTGGCATGCGATCTCAGATTGCGGGATTTATTCTTGCTTGCCAAGATTGTATCATAAATACACTTGGCCGTAGAGGTGGCAGATATTGCAGGAGGTGGCAGAATTGGCGAGCATGTAAGTGTCAACCAGAGCTCTAATTCATATTCTTTCCGTATTACCGGTGTAGTCTAGAACTAAATACATCCAGCGGCATAAGGCCACCTTAGAAGTGCTATATTTCCATCTACATAATTCTTATGGTGTAAACAAATACCTGGTTTCACCCAACGTTATTTAAGATATTGAGACTCTAATTGAAAATGACGCCAGTCAAATCTTTTGGAACTACGGTTTTCCTACAACCCATCAAAGAGCCGCAAACAAACCTGATATTGTATTTGTTAGATTTCACTAAGCAGGAGATATTCCTCATCGAATTTTCTAGGCCCGCTGATAGGAATATTGTTAAGACGTCTTCTTAAAGGTGCTGAAGTTAAGACTCTTTGAAGGTGCACGCTACAAAGCAGACAACAAAATAATATGTCTATAAGGGAACAAATTGGTTCTACACGTATGCATTTAACTCATATAGTAAGATGTATACATAATATTATTGAATTTTCTATGCAAATTGTAATGGAAGCAAGTTATGGATTTAGTCCGGAAAAGTGGGGAAACGGTTCCAATATAACACATAATTATGTTTATAATCCTGCAATTCTATATAGCAAACATTGTCTTAAACAACTACCCAGTCAGATGTATTTTTTAATTTTAAACTAATATATTTTTTATTAAATTACCAGAAAATATTTGTTTTTCATGTAAATATATATCATTTGCAAATTTAAAATAAAGCGGCAGCTTTGAGACTCTAATTAAATTCATAAGATAAGTACCATTAAAGTAACTTAATCTTTACAAACTATAAAACCTACAGATATTGACTATAATATAAAATATTGCATTAATTTTATATTTAATATAATCTGATAACGCTGTGCTTACAACGCTTAATACTAAATTACAATGTATCAGTAAATGACCACCTCTGTTTAATGAAAAAGACGTTTTATGTGTACATTATATTACTTTTACATTTAAATTAACTTTAATCTCCTTTAATTATAGAGCACTCGCTTGAATTTTTAATTGGATACAGCGCTTTTTTTTAGATGAGATTTTCTATCTTTGCTCTTTCATTCTTTATCTGAATTTAAAAGTTAGCTACTTTAAACAGGGTTACCAAAATTATTGCTATGCAAAAGTATTATTTTATTCTACATTATATTTGTAGATTCTATAATTGATAAGATAGATAGATATTTATTAAGGATTTTTATATGGGTTAGCGTAGCAATGCCCTGCTCACAATTATAGGGACCTGAACGCCTTCGTTATTCTATATGATATCTCTTTAGTTTAGCTACTTCTAGCAAAGTTGTTAATTGAATAATTGATGCGAAACGATCTAATCTAAATCCCCCAGTTAGCCCCACTTAATTTAGAATAAAACACTAGGCGGGACCATTGCTAAGTTGGACATGCCGTATAGATTTAATTCTACCTTTCGTGCTGAGTAATTTCTGGTAACGCTAATCCTTAATGATAGTTATAAGCCTTAATAATTCAGAGCAGAAATGAAACAGTTATTAAACTTAATTAAATTGTATTGGTCATTAAAAATGTTTATATGCAATACAGTGACTTACTCATTCATTCCCATACCTAAAATAAAGTAGTCAACGCTCTGTAATTAATCAAATAAATCAACACTTTAATCAAAGTGACTTTATGATTTGATCAGTTACATCTAAGAAATGTTAAACTAGGTACTTACAGATTTTGCAGCTGGACACAAACTATTTATTTATTATTTTAGAGTAACGCACCTTTATCTTAATTATTTATCTGTATTTCTTTTGGCTTTACCTAGATCAACAAACTTGTTACTAATTATTATTCTAATATTATTTTATTCTGGATTATTGTTTCACTACTTAGTTGGACATTAGAACATTCGGCGGACCCCAAAATTACTTTCCTTTACTGCTGTGAGTGAACTGTTTCTATACATCTCAGGTCCCCTTCCACATATCGATATGCATACTATTAGTCATGATTAATTTATATCTCATTAGCGCATTCTAGAATATTTTCTATAGCACATGTGTGACATCGATCAATGGATTTTGTTCCCTTGCATGTACAATTGATTTGTTTAA
Organism: Adranes taylori; assembly: GCA_009867245.2. Lineage (NCBI taxonomy): Eukaryota > Metazoa > Arthropoda > Insecta > Coleoptera > Staphylinidae > Adranes > Adranes taylori. The sequence continues at coordinate 4,532 of WYDF02065646.1, forward strand.
GATGTAATTAGCATAGGGTATAATCAATAACTAGTATTTATCTTTGTACTTTGATCATAAAATAGATCTACAGTAATTTACCCGATGACTGTCCCCTTATCTAAAATGTTATTTACAGTTTTATGGCATCTAATTATTTTAACGAATTCACCTTATTTGTGAGTACTCAATGCCCAAACCTTTTACGTCAACCTAAACAGGAACGTGGACAAACCTCCACATATATAATTTGAACACAAAGTCCAAAAAACACAACCAAAATCATATTAACACAAAACACAAATATGTGCTTCTCGAATTGCACACAGAGAATAAGGCAAACACATGAAGGATTTGCTCTGACTATACCATGTTTTACAATAGCTAAAATAATCATTCATGTAATATTGTGTACAAGTAATAAAGAAATTTTTTATTTTCTACTTAAATCAATACTATGTTTTTGTATGTTTGTGGTAAAGCATTACAGAGTTTGCAGCCAGAGTACTAAACACCAGTTGCATACATTGAAGTACTGTGTTCGGAAAAGATGCACAATCTGTTTTGTCTCATTGAACAGTTGTATGACCTGTTGTTTACGCTACCTAATAGGCCATAGAGATTAAATAAAAAACACAGTACCGAGAGAATATAGACACCATAAAATATCAATATATTTTGCTCTTTAAATAAAGCTTAGAGAGCTATTTTATACTTTAAGAGAGCTATTTTATACTGCATTCTAAAGAATATTCTTCGTTCTCTTTTTTGTATCAAAACACACTCTTTGTGCTTTAGGAGTAAGACTCCAAAAGAGTATACCATACTGCAGTGAAATCTAAAAATTACGAAAATATATAAGTTTAACAATTCTGAGATGCAATTCTGAATGAATAGCAGATTTTAGATTATTTGCAGCACAGCTCATTAATGTGAGTTTTCCATTTCATATTATGACATATATGGACACTAAGGACTTTCGGTGAATCTAAATTATTAATTAATACAGATTAAATGAAATTCTGAAAATTAATATTAATTGATAGATTATAAAAACTGAAAGTATGATGATTACTTGTGAGAATGCTTTTATCAGTTTTAAAGATAATACTGCACGTTTTGACGTCATTTACGCATAAGCCGTTAATTTGTTTCCATTTCGTAGTTGTGTAGTACGCTACATTTAGTAAAGTCTCTACTGGCTTGACTGGAGAAGAAACTCATACCTAACTTTCAAATGATTTCTAACAGTTTCTTGAACTAATTTCTGGTTGTTTATAGATCAAGAACATTTCACTGAGTTTAAATCCACTTAAGAAATATTGAAAAATTGTTCGAGAAAAATTGTCCTTGACTTGTGAAGTGATAGCAACCATTCTCGTTTACATAATGTTTATCCATTCCTTGAACTAAAGTATGGTTGTTTATAGATTAAAAATATTTCAGACCAATTACTAGAAAACATGTGCTTGAGTTGAGCAAAAATTTCAACCATTAACGTTTACATGATATTTAACAGTTTTTCTGAACTGATTTCTAAACCAAATACATTTTATGGCGTTTCGGTCTAATTATCAGAAAAATGTGCTTGACTTGGTAATAAAATCCAACCATGAACTTTCCCATTATATTTAACAGTTTCTTGAACTCATTTCTTGTTTATATGTCAAGAACGCGTCAGTGAGTTTCAATCCAATTATCAGAAAAAATGTCCTTGACTTGAGAAGTGACACCAATCATTATCCTTTACATATGTTTAGCAGCTCATTGAACTGAACGCTGGTTGTTAATAGATTTAAAATGTTTCAGCCCAATTATCAGAAAAAATGTGTTTGACCAGAGCAAAAACTATAACCATTAACGCTTACATAATATTTAACAGTTTTCTTTCACTGATTTCTGGTTGTTTATAGACCGAAAACGTTTCATTGCATTTCAGTCCAAGTATCAGAAAAATATGCTTGACTTGAGCAAAAACTCCAACCATTAAATTTTAGATTATATTTATCATTTCTTGAACTGATTTATGGTTGTTTAGAAACCGAAGACGTTTTATTGTGTTTCAATCAACTTATCAGAAAAAATGTGATTGAGTTCAGAAGTAACTCCAACCATTAACTTTCACATGATGTTTAACAGTTCTTTGAACAAATTTCTGGTTACTTATAGATCAAAAACCTTTCAGTGCGTTTCAATCCAACTTTCAGAAAAAACTTTGCTTGACTTATGAGGTGGTACGAACCATTAGCTTTACAAAGTGTTTAACAGTCCTTTGAATTAAACTATGCTTGTTTATATTTCAGAAACATTTCAATCCAATTATCAGAAAAAATGTCCTTTACTTGAGAAGTGACACCAATCATTATCCTTTACATTATGTTTAGCAGCATCTTGAACTAAACGCTGGTTGTTAATAGATTTCAAATGTTTCAGTCCAATTATCAGAAAAATTGTGTTTGACCAGAGCAAAAACTATAACCATTAACGCTTACATAATATTTAACAGTTCCTTTGAATTGATTTCTGGTTGTTTATAGACCGACAACGTTTCATTGCATTTCAATCCAAGTATCAGAAAAATATGCTTGACTTAAGAAGAAACTCCAACCATGAACTTTCCCATTATATTTAACAATTTCTTGAACAAATTTCTTGTTGTTTATATGTCAAGAACGCGACAGTGAGTTTCAATCCAATTATCAGAAAAAATGTTCTTCACTTGAGAAGTGACACCAATCATTATCCTTTACATTATGTTTAGCAGCTCCTTGAACTAAACGCTGGTTGTTAATAGATTACAACCAGCGTTCAGTTCAAGGAGTTAATAGATTACAAATATTTCAGTCCAATTATCAGAAAAAAAGTGCTTCACCAGAGCAAAAACTCTAATCATTAACGTTCACATCATATTTAACAGTTCTTTGAACTGATTTCTGGTTGTTTATAGGCCGACAACGTTTCATTGAATTTCAGTCCAAGTATCAGAAATATATGCTTGACTTGAGAAGAAACTCCAAACATTAACTTTCACAGTATGTTTAACAATTCCTTGAACTAATTTCTGGTTGTTTATAGAACAAAAACGCTTCAGTTTCGTTTCAATCCAATTATCAGAGAAAATGTCCTTGTCTTATGAAGTGACACCAACCATTATCCTTCACACAGTGTTTAATAGTTCTTTGAATTAAACTATTATTGTTTATATATCAAAAACATTTCAGTCCAATTAACAAAAAAATGTGCTTGACTTGAGCAAAAACTACAACCATTAACTTTTAGACTATATTTAACAGTTCTTTGAACTGATTTCTGGTTCTATAGAGACCGAAAACGTTTTATTGCATTTCAGTCCACTTATCAGAAAAAATGTGCTTTACTTCAGAAGAAACTTCAGCTATGAACTTTCACATGATGTTTAACAGTTCTTTGAACTAATTTCTGGTTGCTTATATATCAAAAACCTGTCAGTGCGTTTCAATCCAATTTTCAGAAAAAATTTCCTTGACTTATGAAGTGACACCAACCATTATCCTTTACATAATGTTTAACAGTCCTTTGAATTAAACTATGGTTGTTTATATATCAGAAAAATTGCAGTCCCATTATCAAAACAAAAAAAATATTAACAGTTCTTTGAACTGATTTCTGGTTCTTTATAGACCAAAAACGTTTTATTGCGTTTCAGTCCGAGTATCAGAAAAATGTGCTAGACTTGAGAAGATACTCCAACCATTAACTTTCACATTATGTCTAACAGTTCCTGGAACTAATTTCTGGTTGGTTATGGATCATGAACGGTTCAGTGCGGTTCAGTCCAATAATCAGAAAAAATGTCCTTGACTTATGAAGTGACACCAACCATTATGCTTTACATAATGTTTAACAGTTCTTTGAATTAAAATATGGTTGTTTATGTATCAAAAACATTTCCGTCTAGTTGTCAAAAAAAAAAACAAATGTGCTTGACTTGAGCAAAACTCTAACCATTAACTTTTGCATAACATTTAACAGTTCTTTGAACTGATTTCTGGTTGTTTAGAGACCGAAAAGGTTTTATTGCGTTCCAGTCCACTTATCAGAAAAAATATGGTTTACTTCAGAAGAAACTCCAACTATATTAACTGGCGCATGATGGTTAACAGTTTTTTGAACTAATATCTGGTTGTTTATAGATCAAAAACGTTTCAGTACGTTTTAATCGAATTTTCAGAGAAAATGTCCTGACTTATGAAGTGACACCAATCATTATCCGTTACATAATTCTTAACATTTCTTTGAATTAAACTATGGTTGTTCATATAACAAAAGCCTTTTAGTTCTATTATCAGAAAAAATGTGCTTGAGTTAAACAAAAACTCCAACTATTTACATGATACTTAGCAGTTCTTTGAACTAATTTCTATTTATTTACAGACCAAAATCATTTTATTACGTTTCAGTCCAATTATCAGAATAAATGTGCTTTGCTTCTGAAGAAACTCCAAGCATTAATTTTGACATGATGTTTAACACTTCTTTCAACTATTTTTTGGTTGTTTATAGATCAAGAACAATTGAGTGCATTTCGAGTTATCAGAAAAGTGTCCTTGACTTATGAAGAAACATCAACCATTATCTTTCCATAATCTTTAGCAGTTCTTTGGACTAGTCTGTCGTTGTTTATACATCAAGAACGTTTCGATCCAGTTATCAGAAAAATATGCTCGACTTGAGTTGAAACTCCAACCATTAACTTTAGCATGATGTTTAAAAGTTCATTGGACTAATCTCTGGTAGTTTATAGATCAATAACCTTTCATTGCGTTTTAGTCCAATTATCAGAAAATAATGTGCATGACTTGTGAAGCAACACCAATCATTAATTATTACATGACATTTAACAGATCTTTAAACGAATCTCTGGTTATTTATTGAACAAGAACGTTTCAGTGCAATTCTTTTCAGTCCAACCAGTGACAATTTGACCAATGAAATCATCCTTGAATTTGTGACGAATAGAGTATGGATTTCTAAATTATATCACGCATTTTAAAAGTGTGATATAATATTATAACATTTTTATTATCACAAGCAGTGAAAAAATTAAAACGACTTAGGTTACTCATCGTTATTTTCCTGTTACAAATATTTTCGACTTTATCAATTACTGTGTAACCAATTGGTTTCAATCTGGTTGCATTTAAATCTTTAGGTCAGAATAGTGGCAAATTTTATCAGCTCTGGGTTCGGCAATGTAAGTAAATCCAACTGAATTAATGAAGAATAAATAATTACCAGTGTTAGAGGCTTGATTCCTCTTAAAAATTGTACGCTATCGGTCAATTGTGTCTTTGATAGACTTGAGTTTTAACAGCAGATATCAGTGAAAACACTTGGTTAAGGAACATTTTGTTAACGTCGTGGTATTCTGCGTTACACATAGCCTTAACCAGAGCTGTCTTTTCGTTTGATAACACTTAAATTCCAGTTAATTTTAATGATATGTGTAAGCTGAAATTGTTTGTTTACAATAATTACGTGATTAAAGAGACAGCGTTTTGACCTATTATATATAGCGTATGCCCATTTGCAAATTATTGTAGGTGGCGTATTTATGTGGTTTAATCATTTATTTTGCATAAATTTAATTATTTCTCACAATAATTGATTGGAAATTTAATAAACAAATAATTGAGGTTAAGGCAAACGTCATATTAGATAGTGTCGGGTCGTGTTAATCGGTGCCTGTGGTGGATATTCGTCAACCAGTGACATAGTATATGCGATTTTCTGGATTTGTCACTTGAATCCTGTGGTTATAAATTTAGACGTTGCGTTTGTAGGATGCAGAGGGCGCTTTAATATACGTTTACTGTCTGGAATTTTTTTGATAGATTGTGTGAGGGTTTTAATAGGGTTGTAATAAGAAGATGTGGTACTTGTGCTGCGAGGGAACGTAAGTGATGTGCGAAGTAGGTTGAATATCTTGCACAACACAGCAGAAAATCGTGGAACGGTATCGTCCTATTAAATAACTGTTCCGCATGATACCGCGATTGCGGACAACCGACTTAAGTAAAGTAGTTCGTTAAGACTATTTAATTATGGAAACTTGTTATTAAGAAATTTGTTTGACTGATTATAGACATTTCATTTTAGTGAGGGAAATGATTCGGAATATGTCGTACCTCTGTGCCGACGTCACAAAATCTGGTTATCCGATTGGTTGTTGGAGTACGTCACTACTGGTTAACCAATAGGAGTTAGGATTGTGTCATAAGGGGAAGTGGAGGGAGTCCGTCCGTCTTAGATGCATTTTGGTGAAGCCGGATGTAGCACTCTCCTCCATTTAATTGCGTTTAACACACGACAATTGTTTGGGCCCCATAAATTTAATTTTCCATATGTAATATTATTGTAAAGTGAAATATATGAGTGATAATTCTTTGCGAAATGGATATTGGGTTTGAAATTAGGCCTACAGGTAAAGCCCGTTTAGGTAACATCCCTAGGGTTATTTCCGGCGCGAATAGCTTGCGATTGATATAGTTGTGCTCTGTCATAATCTCGCCGTAAGCACAACTTGATGGAATTTTGGAGAAATATGACTTATGTAGTAAACCCGCTTTAAATTAAGATAGCATATCATTTAGGTCACAAGAATCATTGTGTTGTAACTTCTAAAGCACGTGGAAGCTTCCAAGGTATTTATTTTTGATAGTATCACCACCACTCATTCTGATGTGTTAAGTGTTTTTGAATTTATGAAAGTTCATACCGAAATTAATTGAAATTATTTCGTTATTTGGTGAAATTATTGTACGACCCTATTAAGAATTAGTGCCATTGTGCCATTGTATAAATTCGCATTGTTAGCATTGTATGAATTTCATTTAGGTTAGCCATCATATTAGTGGGCTATTTTAAGTGTTACTAATTTCATGATACCCCTATTGGGTATTATTTGATTTAAATTATACCACCATACAGCAATGGTCATATATCATTAATTTAGTTGCCGTTCACGCGGGAGAAAACATTTCAGTATAATAATAATAAACCTTTATTGGCATAAACCCAAATTACATTACAAATCATACAAAAATAAAATATTCAATTATAA
>WYDF02065657.1:0-11611 GCA_009867245.2 Adranes taylori
TTGGCAATCATTTACTGAGTGGCCGATGGCAAAGCACTTTGTGCATTGTTTTGGTGTGTATTCTGGTGAGTTGGATGGCTCCGTCGGATATACGTAACCGAACAAGTAAAATCCTCGCTGCAATAGTGAGGAATACTTTTCGCGATCACTAGTGATCACTCTGATCATATTGAGTGGTTTGTTGGTTGCCCGTGAGATAACTCGAAAAACTTTGAAAAGATCCCGGGAGCCGATTGATTCTAGGCCTTCTTCGACCTCTGGGACTGTAATGTCCTGTTTTTTGAGAATTTTATATGAAAATTTTATAGAGAATTTTATATCGGCCAAGTGCTGAAAACGGCACATTTTCAACGTTGGCGGGGAGCTGTCGTTTATTAAATAAAATCCATTTTTGCCAAGAAAGTCCCCTCCAAAATTGTCATGTATTCTAGTCCCTTTTTGCGTGTTTAGTATATAATAGGTAGATAACACTTGACAGTTCGTTCCAAATATTATCCATCCATAATTTTACCTTATGTTCATAGTTCATCCATTCATTCCTTTCACAAGCACGTACAAAAACATGGAAAGGGAATTTAATTTGTGATGTGGTTCTCCGTTTAAGTATAATTATTGACTTTGTATCATCAACTAAGCCCGATAATACCAATGTCAATCTCTATTTACTTCAAACCCGTACCGAGTTTACACTTTTAATGTTCCCTCTCATTGATTACCTCTCATATCAAAATTTTTTATTACATATTTTTAATATTTGACAATAAGCGATGATGTACCTCCGATGGAGGCCCTTTTGTATTTTCATGCCGTAGATTTTAGCTTAGTTAGTCAATGGATAAATCCAACGCTGTTTGAATTATGTAATTTTCCGAACACTTTTCAGCTCAAAAGAAAGTATAGCATTATTCCATATTGCATACTTCTGAGGCTTGAAAAATTTTATTAAGTTTAGGAGTACTTTATTTTCGTACTTATTGAGGAAATGATTGATTAAATGCTATTTTTTGTAGCAATTGACTAAGTACTATATATCCAATAGGTGATTCGATATTACTACGTACAAAAGATGAATTAAGTATATTGAATTACATTGTAAAACAATTGTTTATGTTTTTATGCTTATAAATTTAACATTTAATCATTACTTCTGATAATGACGATTGCTCACAACAACGTATTAGTCACAACATTCTATGTCTAGTATCATCACAATATAAATTATGCTACCGTGGTAAACAAGGCAAGAATTGTTATAATTATACAAAATATTAATTTAAAAAAATTATCACTATTAAAAATATCGTAATAAAAATGTTTAACAATCTAAATAAATTTCGGACACAACGATAATTATGATAATATAATATTAAAAAATAAGTTTTTCTTAAGAAAATGTTAAGTAGCCAAACAAAACACTGCTTACATGTGGTTCTTCTCTTGACAGTGATCAGTTTTTTCGAGTTATTTACCGGCGGTGTTAAATTATACGGTGATACGACAAGTGAAATTAATCCATGGTTGCGTTACGGTTATTTTTGGACGATTGTCTTGTATGTAATTCGATTGCTGACTTTTCTACCGTTACCGCAAGTGTTATTTAATTTTGCCGGTTTGACGCTATATAATGCATTTCCCGATAAGGTGAGCAAATAATTTATTGTCTGCTAATTAGACTTAACATGGTACATGAATTTGCACTCTACATTGCAGTACTTAGTACCCCAGTTTTATAAGAAATTAATTTATTAAATTATGAATGTTCAAAATTCCTAAATTGTCAGAGAATTTACAATCCTAAGTATATTTACAATCCCATTTTCTATTTTCGACATTTTACTTGGAACGTATTTGATATTTAAAGGTTAAAAAGTTATGTGATTGCTGCTTTGATCGATAACATGGTTCTTATTTCAAATTCATTCAAAAATGTATTTTTTATTTCATAAATTTTTATTTAAAACCGATTTAATCCTGTCGTCAATTTTAGGTGATTCACAACAAACTGATTAAAAAACTGACAATTTAAATCAAAGGCAAAGAAAATTTGAAAAAAATTATTGAACGGAAATACTACTAAAGCTTAAAACTAAAATAGTACATATCGCACCGCCGGCAAAACAAAAACCTAAGCATAGCCATTCGCAGCTTTTAAATCGAGGGGTGGGGGCAGCTGTTTGTTATGCTGTGCTCAGTCTTATTTGTCAGAATGCTTTCATTAGGATACATCCCCTCTGCCGCTCCCTTGTTTTCATCCATGCAACCAAGTCCAATTTCGTAAATGTTTAGAAAACGTCTTCAATGTTTTTATAACTTAGTAGGAATACTGTACATAAGTATGTATTCGAACTTTAAAAAGCTCATGCCTTAACTTTGATGTATATCAACATAATTTGGCTTTTTATTCTCATTTTACAATAGAGCCCATTAGAGGTCTAGAGCGAAATCTTCCATTATTTGTTATCAATTATTTGTTATCCCAAAACTTTATTTAAGTAATTAATGAAATAAGCAATTGGTAATATTAAATTTACATTAGATGCAACTGGGGACAAACATGTGTTAATTTTTTTTTGTAATACTATTAACAATTAACACGCAATAATAAAATTATACATATTAGGCTCTTGTTTTTTTTTTTTTTTTTTTAGATAAGTCAACCTTAATAACTCGACTTCCTTGCCTTGACATCTCGATTTTTTTTATTCCTCTGAAGTTCTTATAACACACAATGCTAATTTTACCTAAATATCTCGAAATTAGTCGTTAAACCTATACAACTCGAAGGCAAACTATCACAACGCAAATTGTATGAACGTTCGACGTTTATAACTCGGAGCCCATACTTTTAGTCCCCAATTGCTCGAAGCTTAGTAAGACGATGTTCTTGATAACTTGATTTTTTTCTTATTGCTTTCAAGTTAGAGTTATCAAGGTTCCACTGTATTATTAAAGTTGAATACAGTTGTGTCTTTTAATTCAGTAATAAAGGTGAATTAATCTTTGTTAATTCAATAATATAGGAGATATATTTCATTGTTTCTCCTAGATAAATAACTAGACAAAATAAAGTTAAGAATCGTTTTATTTTATTTTAGAAGTGCTTTACTGTTTTTTTTTCTTTTGTTTTTATTCTTTTCCTTTTTGTTTTTTGTGTTTGTTATTTTTAAATTTTGAATTGATTTATTGTAAATATTTGTAACGAACAAATTTTTAAAAAAAGTGATATTCTAAAAAATTAAAATCGTAAAAAAGTCATCCTTGTAACTGCTAAATTATAATGTATTCAAGCAATTACTATAGAATTACAAATTAGTACTGCTAGTTTTAATTATTTTAATGACTTCTAGTTTTAATTACTTAGTGAAGAGAAAAATTCTTTTATTTTATATTATTATTTTTCTATATTTTATGTCATTTTTGTGTGTATTATATGTCTTTTTTGTAAATTTTTTGCCAAATAAAGGTTTATTATTATTATTATTATTATTATTATTATTATTAGCACATTGTATTCTGCGTCGAATGAAATTAGTTCCATATTTGCCAACTGTTATACACTGCGACTGCCAGCGTTAAAGTTTAAAAAACTTTTCGATATATCTCAGAAACTATAAAAGATAGGACATTCGAATTAACTTTATTATATAATCTACCTAAAGCCCCTCCGATTTTATTTGAAACATTTTTAATTTGACCTTGAAAGAAAGTGTACAGATCTCAAATTTTCGGTTCCTATTAAAGTTGGAAAATTCATGTTGGGGAACGTATGTAACACTAAGGAATCTCTACTTGCCAGGGCGAACAACTAAAACCGATTTGAAGCAATAAAAAAATTTCAAAAGCTTTTTTGTAACACTCTGTATATTTTATACATTTTGATGTCCTTGTGATTCCATTTACAATGATACCACACATGAGAGGTTCAGCTCTTTTGGAAGTGTCCTAATATCTTAAAAACTCTCCACTGGTTAATATGGTAACCGGAAGCCAATACGTAGATACGCATGATTACTGTACAATTCATAAATGTCAGATCCACATTAGAATTTTATTTGCATATATTACCTTGTATTATGCGTCGAATGAAATTAGTGCTATGCCTCCATTTGGTGTAGAACGCGACATTGCTATGTTTAAACTTTAACAAAATATCTCAGGAACTATTATAGATATAGGAAAAATAATTGTAAACGACAAGTTTCATACTTTTCGACTGTCCGTCCCGTAGGTAAATATGAGGCTGCTGTGTTTTCTGAAATTTTCTTAAAGTGAGTCAAGAGCGACCGCAGGCTGCAGCAAAGCTATCCGCGGCGCAGGTAAGTACGGGAACCGGGAGATTTATATTTATGGGTAGGTGATTTATAGATTACGCTAGTTTTATTTAATTTACCCTAAACAACTATTTTGCAAATTGAAATTAATAGACGAATTATAAAGTAAAAAATTAAAAGGTTCAACTTTCATTATATGAAAGATGGGGTGGAAATCACGTCCACCAGTTAATTTGACTTAATGTATCTAATAGTAGTAGTTCTATTGATTTCTTTGATAATATGTTTATTCAATTCTTTTAATAAAGTAAATATATAGAAATGATTCTTTATTTTAATTCGGAGTGTAATACTTTGTAAAGAACAAAGTTAACGTTAAAGCGTTAGTTAAGTGTTTACGCTTACATTAAGTACCAAACATTTTAACAATTTTAAGCTCGGAAACATGAGGAATCAGTGTATAAAGTAATTGTTTGAACACAGATGCTTGTTTTTGATTTCTGAATCGTGACGTTTTGATAGCCACTACGAATTCCATTTAGGTTTTTTATTATATCTTCTGAGAACATTATGATTCAGAAGGCCAGGGAATGACCATTAAATTTTACTACGAATGGTAATATTCCAGTTTTGCTACATATTTCATGTATAATTACTAAAGTTAAATTTGTTCCATCGACAGTCAATTTGTACTTTTACTTAGACTGGTTTTATATTGCTCTGAGACTGCTTTTATAGGCACTGAAATGTTTTATATTGTTGAATTGGCAGTTGTACAATCCTCTTTGTTCTTCAAAGATGTATTGTGTATCTATTATTCCACGTCATCAGAAAGGGAAGTACCTTTTTATTTGTAAAGTATAAAGAGCAATTGATATTGGTTTTAAAATACAGTAAGACATCGATTAGCCGCACATAGATTATCCGAACACTCAATTTGTTATTATGTATGTAATTTTTTCCTTAATCCTCGGTATTGTTTACGTTTTGTTATTCATTTTTAGGCTAAAAATATTAATATGCTAAAAGTCTTATATTATATAATAAAGTATTATATTATAAATAAAAATATTAGTCGCCAATGACGTAACTTAACACATCTTGTATAATTTTTCAAGTGTTCGATTATCCGAATTTTCATTTATCCGATCTACCCCGGTCCCAATTAGTTCGGATAATCGATATCCTGTATTTAAATATTTTTCTACTCTATGTTTGAGGGACAATGTTTGAAACTTTTTGATAGATGGTAGTATCAATTTTCTCTTTGTTAGTGACAAATATTTGTAAGCAAGAGGTAACACTGTTTCATCGTATATTACGTGGCGCCTTACCATCGCATCTTACCATTGGCCTGCTTTATTTTGAGCTTACCAGATAATTTTTATAGAAGTACTTAATCTCGTGGACCACATATTTTTTTTTTTGATATTCTTGATTTCTATATCCTTACACAACAGATGTAAAATGCGAGATGAATAACAAGAAGTTATAATTTCAGATCCATTTTTTCCTTTACTTTTTCTCATATTTGCATATTTACTATATTTGCAGTACTATCAGTAACAAATATCGTCATAGTGCATTGGTATTATGATTCATATGACAAAATCTGGCTACAACAATTTTTTGACAAATATTTTGAGGTATTACTTGATTTATTGATAGTTTCAATCAAATTGGTTTGTCTTTCGTTGGTTATAAATTAGCACACACAACTATGTGGCTCTTGTGGACGTTTGAGTATCCGTCTGTCGATCTCATTCTCATTGAGAAATTGTTGTCAATATGGTTTTGCGGGATGGTGGGGATATAGCCAGCTCGCAAAAATAGGGTAGCTTTTGACTTGCACATTTTCAACGCACCTGAGGTTAGCGTTAGTAGCGAAAATTATTTTCACAATGTGTTTGTTAATATTTTGTTTATCCACTGATGATGTTCTCATTATGTATAGTCGAATTATTTGCTTTCCAACTAACCATGACTCCGGAGTTATTGACATTGACACTCATCAGTGGACATACGTCCGTTAGAGGTTTTGTACCGTTTAATGTGGAAGATTAGAATAAATTGTGCATTGACACGTATGTGTGCTTTTACGATTTAGCATAAATCTTCTTACACCTGGAAATTTTATTTCCAACAGTTGATGAAAAAAAAAACGGTTAAAACATAAAACTTCGTATAAACTCATAATGGTTTCTGCCAATTTTAGAACTAGAGTACCTTCAATAAAATTTGTTTCACGTCCATTATATATTTTGTGTCATAAACCCACATCACATCACATTTTGTCTATAGCTTGATTCCTCTTGACAGGTTTCAAAGAATCTCTTGAAACGTGCTGTATGTTCTCACTTTCTAGAACTTATTTTTCAAGAAGGACGAAACTTCCTCAATGAGTATATGTTCGATGCGTTTGAAGGTTTTTCGGGATCATTGAAATTTAAGTTTGATATAAGTAGTATAAAGCAATCTCGGGAAATGGAATCTATATGGTAGACATGAGCGATTTATTTGCGTGACCAATACATATGTATTGCTAGTACTCGATTGTAAGTATGAACATTCAAAATGTTGCTGAACTTTTGTAGACGCAGATTTCTATAAAAATTAATCTTTTTTCTGGATAATCTGCATTATTGAGCGCATTATTGAGCTGCAACATTAATAATTTTGCTCCAAAAAGCGCTCTACCTCAAGAGGATAACGGACTGATTATGGCTATACTAACCAGAACTTCTATCATGTTGGCACGTTTCTATAAATTATTTGTTTCGAGAACCAACGTTCATATGCCAAACGAAGTTAGTAGTGGTAGTTGATTGTAAAGTAGTGTATCAGTTCTGTATATACTTCCAGAATTGTTGTTCCTGCTTTAATTTTCTATTTGGATATTGCACCCGCGTGGACTTATTCATCGCTTTAGGAATCCGCGAAACGTTCTTTCGAAGAGAGATCTTTACCACCCATATCTTCGCGGTCGTACTAAAGATCTATCTACATGTCAAATATATTAGCAGATATGTCCTCTAATTCTTTCTGGAACAGTGATCGGCCCATTCTGAAATTGTTTCATTACTGAAAATATAAACATAAATTATTGTTGGAAACCCTGTAGCACTGAAGGGATATATAACTCTCAATACAACGAAAAAAGGCAACATAATGTACACTAGTTACAAGTATTATTATATAAATATTTTATGCAACTTATCTGTTTCTTATAGAATTATAAACTATTTAATCCCATCCCGCTGTCTTACAAATTCCCAATTAAAATATACCTTCAACTATTAATATTAATAACAATCAAATTTTATCCAACTCGTTGTTGGCTATAGTAACAATATTTTGTAGGTGATATTGAAAGGCAGTCCAATATTGGCGCCATTCATTTGTATACGTATTGTTACACGAGGTGATTATGCACAATTGGTGAGAACAAATGTCCAACGCAATATGAACAAATGTATTGACGCTGGCTTGGAAAATTTTATGATTGAAGTCGTAACGGATAAAGCTATTGGATTAGATTATCATAGGAGGATAAGGTTTGTAAAATTGATAATTTATGTGAGATTTACTTAATTTCATAATTATTTACGTATTTTTATTTAGAGAAATAGTCGTACCACCATCCTACTCAACAAAATCAGGTGCATTGTTTAAGGCACGTGCTCTCCAATACTGTCTTATCGATTCCGTCAATGTCCTTTCCGATACGGATTGGGTTGTTCATCTGGATGAAGAGACTCTTCTTACGGAAAATGCAGTACGTGGTATATTGAATTTTGTCCTGGAAGCGAAACATCAGTTCGGTCAAGGACTGATCACCTACGCCAATGAAGAAGTTATTAATTGGGTAACGACTTTAGCTGATAGCTTCCGTGTTGCTGATGATATGGGAAAATTGCGGTTTCAATTCAATATGTTTGCGAAACCGTTGCTCAGTTGGAAAGGATCTTATGTAGTTACACAGGTGAGTTTCGTTTTGCATTTTAAATTATATTGAATGCATTGGGGTTTGGAAAATTTTGGAAGTAAATTACAACCATATGTGATTTTTAAAATGAAAACTCTTTCCTCGCAATAATTGAATAAAATATGTATTATAAATGGATACTCTATGAAATTTTGTGCCTTATTTAAAAAGAATAATGACACAGATAGTTTCCATTTTAGCACTTTCTGCACATGATTCTGACTAAATATTATAAAGAAATAACCATTTTGGAAACTAAATAAACTTTACATTATTATTGCAGCAAGTGCTGTATAAAAATATAAAAATAAACAGGTATAAAAATATAAGTATAAATATATAAACAAATAAAAAATAAGTATAAATATAAATAAGTTTTAACTATAATAAGTATAAATATTATAAGTATAAAAATAAACATTTTTAAACATTGTAATGTTTATTATTCATGAAAGAAACGCGTTCTGATTTCTGTGTCTATAGTTTCAATAACTAATAATAACCGATAACTATTCTATTTCATATTTGGTAAAGTTATTTACAGTGATTTTACAAAGCCAGTTATAATAACAGTTACTGTTATATATCGTCCAATAACTAGATTATATGGCATAATCCAGGTATCTTTTGGGTCATAAAAGAGCGTCTATGATTGGTTGGTTACATGACACACTTTAATTTAAATAGGATAATATGTTTCAAAGCAGTTCATTCATTTCTAAAATATCATAATTGAAACGTTTTTTTAAGTCGAATAAAAAGAAGAATAAGCGAACCTAACCGAACCATTACATAACCGAATCTACCCAGATCCTAACGTGCAGTACGCGTTAATTCGCCTACCCATGAATTTGTTTGAAAAGAAAATTTTGACTAGGGAGGACAGCAAGTTAGCCTGTGAAAAGATTTAAAAATTTACATTTGTTATTATCCAATTTTACATTAAAATTGAATATTTTTGGTAATGAATGCTGATATTATTAGATAAAATCACAATCAAATTTTAATAAAATATATCTACTTTATTCTCAATCATACTAGAATACCTGTACAGGTAACGTTTTTTAGAAAAATCCGCATATTTTACGCACCCGTAATTTTTAGCAATCAATCTGGAAAAAATAAAACGGTGTTTAAATCGGCGAGTAAATATGATACATATTTGTTTTATGTCAAGCTTGTACAGTTTCAAAGCTTTGCAATTTTATTGTTCTTAAAATCCTATTTTGGCTGAATGATTTGTTAGTTAGGCTTAAGTTAATGTCAGAGGACTCAATTACCTACCTGATTTTTAATTGATTCTTAACTGCACGTTCAGCGCTTGTTCGACCCTTATAATCGGATTAAAATCGAATCAAGTATATTATTTCTTTCGGGTCCTCTGTCATTAACTTAAGCCTACTTTTTGTTTTTAATATTTGATAATTTCTTTAATATATTTTTAATTTCCTGAATTTTTATGCTCATTTACTTTGAAATAATGTTGCCTTACTATGTAGGATGTAATCTAAAATGTATAACAGAATTGTAAGGTTTTTATCATAAAAAATTAACAAATTATTTAAATTGATAAATACTAGAAAACTATATGAATTCATTCACTAACAGCGATGTTATTTCAAGAAACATGAATACATGAATCTACAACAAATTTAAAATGTAGGCATTTTCCATAAACAAACTTATATAATTGTTTACATTAGACACAAAACTAATTAGTTGACGGAGGATAGGTAAATTAATTTAATGAAAATAACATATGAATTCAAATTTTTCATTTCAGAATTAACGTAAACATATTTTATGATTAATAATATTAATTTTTATTCCAAGGTTTCTATATTACGTAAAAATTTCCAGCAAGCAGTGACACAGAACAAATACAAAATTTAGCACGTGAAAAAATTACAACCTAATGGTAGACATACACAAGCAAACAATTAATTTTGTCATTTATTATTGTATTTGTATTAAATGTAAAAAAAGAATACTATTTTTGTTAAGCAGGTAGTTTGACTTAACTTGCCTTGTTCAATTGTTGTATGGGAGTAATTACATAAATTAAAAATTACACTATGTGATGTAAGTTGGGTAAAAGCAGATACTAAGTACACATGTTGAATTTTAATGTTTCTGAATTAATTTACATATGATGTAACTCTTTTTCTGTTCACCGATTGTCTGATTTTAGATCTCATCTTGATAGTAACTATTATTTTGCAGGAAGCTAGTTCCTGTCTTTAAAATTCAATAATCATAAAGAAATTAAGATACTGAAATTACATGACCTTTTGCAGCAATCCGGAAGGTGTTTGATACATAGTCATCATTTACCAAGAAGTTTCTTTTTATTTGCAGTATACAAATAAACGCACGCACGATCAGGACTCAGTTTCCAAGAGCGTTCCTATTAAAGCCATAATACCAAACAAGTATCCACTTCACTCGTATAAAACCAATATGATTAGGGAAAAAATGAAAATCTTCAGAGAGAGATCCTTTCTTTCGTGAAGAGAGACCCTTTCAAGCAAAGTTGAGTGGAACCGATTCAATGCTCTAATTTGGCATAAAATTATTGTGCTCAGAAAGGAATATAGGTATCAAAGTCACATCCATGTCACAGCCAATTCACCATGACGGTAGATTTTTCTAGCAAGATGTTCTAATAATAAATCCTTTTGCAGCAATCCCCTAACTCAACCCCTAACTCTCAATCAAAAGATACCGAAAAATCATGAAATTTGCCCAATTTGCTAGAAGTATGCTTCACAATCATTCGCAATTTGTCTAACAAGTTCGTTAAATTCCTTTGACAACAATTTTTTTGTACATACCAATCTCTAGTACTTAATCTCGAATTAACCGCAAGCCGAGTTTTAGTTTTCCTAATTCTAACATTCTCTATCCTACCACCGCGAACAAGGTATTTGGAACCTTAAAAGCCAGAAAAAGCACATCTCCTCGTAATGACATCCTGACACGTCGCGTTTTCAGGAAACTATTCAGTTATTTTCCTTTATATGTAGCAAATGTGTTCTGCTAGGAAACTTTTCCAACCCTTGGAGAGCGCACTTATTGCAATGTCTTGAGTAAAGCCTTTGAGAAGATCGTCTAAGAAACATAATGGAATTAAATCACGTAATTCCTGATGGCCAAGTAGGTTTTAGAATCTCAACACATGCACTGATTAGGAGATTTCACAAAATTAACTTCCTCCACTCTTGAGTTTATAAACTCTTAGCCTTTCAGTCGCTCCATCCGCATCAAAGTTTTCTCGCCGCCAGACGTTCTGCTCAAAGTGAGGCGACACTGGGTACAAATATTCAGCCGAGGAGACACTGATTTGGTACAGGAA
>WYDF02065668.1:0-11611 GCA_009867245.2 Adranes taylori
TAATATTCACGTAATATTTTGTGTTCTTAATTCGGAAGGAATATTTATTTAATTACTCTAAATTCTTTTTAAGCTACCCCTACTAATTATATTCGGACCTATTCTAAATATGATATTCCTATATATTATTTCTGAAATGTCTTTAAGAAATCATCATTTTATATAAAATATGTCACAACAAAACATCTGAATCTTGTTTATTTAGTTATGACGCGTTTTAATTTTTACGCATTAATACAGACATACGGATGCAGCCTTTTTAACTAGAAGGTTGCCTACTTCAGATAGCTAGATGTATTACTTTTATTTAATCACGGAATATAGACAGTATTATATTTATAGTAACATCACTTTGTTAAGTCCCCCATCCATCTTATTCTCTTTAATCAAATTGAGTTTCGTTAAGATTAATACATCACCAAATACTATTGTAATTAACGTTTCTGATTATCAAGTTTTATATAGTCCAATTCATCCAGCAGAGCTACAAATTAATTATAGGTTTGATCTTATCGCTGATTTATCAGTAATCATGTGACTGATTCAGTGTCTAGTTTTTATATAACTGACGTATCAGCGATAAGATGAAACCTGTAATTAACTCTGTTAGGTGGATGGACTTTATATACAAAAACGTTAGATATTGGATTGAACGAAAATACAGAAATTTTTCTTTCAATCATGATGCGGACCCAAATGATATTTCAATAATTTTTGAAAATTCACAAATTGGGAATTATAATTCATCTACAATTAGAGAACAAAATGATTTTTTTCGTGTTGGTGAATTTTTAGAAAATTTTTGTTCATTGTCACCAATTGAAAATATATGTGATAGATTAGCAAATAACATCATAATCGGTGTGTAGAAATAAAATTTTAAACCTATTCGAAATTGATTCATACACAAACATTTAAGCAGAACACATTACCCCTTTTGAACTCTTCTTTGGTGTTCGATGAGAATGTGAGACATAGATACCGATGTTGTTCAGATGCACACGTATAACACAGACCCAAATGATGTTTTACCAGTTTTTGAAAATTTTCACCAATTGAGAATCATAACTCATTTATTAGAGGTCAAAATGAATATACCCGAGTTAGTAAAGGTGTGTTAAGTTGTTTTTCAGAATTAAATTCAAAATTAAATAAGAAAGATTTCTTAAAATTAGTTGCTCATTATGGCAAATAAGAAAACCTTAATTGATTATATTTCTTTCATTTGTAAACTTAATTAATTTTTAAATAATATTAAAAAGAACAATAACATATCACTTAATAATTCTTCAATTTTAGAAGATATCGTTAAAATATGCAAAGATGAGAATTTCGTGTTAACAAAATCAGATAAAGGATCTTACCTTGTAATTATGGACAACTCGGACTACATAGCTATGGTTGAGAAGTCTTTAAACAGTGATAACTTTAAGATGTTGGATGCTGACCTAACTAAAAACTTATCAATGATTTGAAGTTTAATTCAAAAAATGTTTCAGATAAATTTAAAAATATTAAGTTCTTTTTTCCAAACAAATTTACTATCGCTCGTTTTTGCCGAAAATTCACAAATTGACTAGTACAGGTAATATAAGAAAAAATGATATTTTAAATATGACGTCAAGACCTATTGTTTCTTTCACAGACACTTAGATTTATAACTTTTCGAAATAGCTCAATAAAAATTAAAGAGCCTACGAACATTAAACAATGAATTCACTGTTGATAACTCGAATGAATTAGTTAAAGATTTATTAGATTTTGAAATTAAATCAGATTATACTATTTTGTCATTTGGTGTAGTTAGTTTATTCCATTCTATTCCAGTTTGAAGAGGTTATCGATTTAATTACGGAAGAGTTATTAAGCTCTAATTTGACACATCAAGAATTTGATTTCATTATATCACTGTTGAAATTAGTATGAAACAGAATTTCTTTGTTTTCAACAATATAATTAGAACAAAAATAAAACATACAACAATGGGTTCTAGTATTTCTCTTTCATTTGCACAAATATTTATGATTTATTTGGAATAAAGAAACTTTTATTACAGAATATAAAGTTTTATCCCCGTTACATGGACGACATATTAATAATATATCATAGCTCTGAGTCGGAAGTTCCTTTATTAAATAGTATTGTCAACTCGTTTCATAGTACTATTAAATTTACGTTCGAGTTGTCAATCAACAAAACAAATTTTGGATAGATTTCAGTAAAATAAAATTGGAATTCCAAATTTATAGGAAAAGCACTAATTTCCAGTGAATGCATGTACACATAGGTCTGATAAATTAGTTTCCATTAGATGTTTAGTACATAGAGTCATGATCTTTCCGTTGAATACTTGCAATTTCATACGTGAGGTAAACAGTATAAGAGGTATAGGCTACAAGTTTGGTTACAGGGATGAAATAATTCAAAAGTTTTTAACACTAAATTTATTGAGTTATCAACCAATTTGAATATATCCTCGAATATAATATATAAAATGATGTGATGATGTTACGTTGATTGGTAGAAACATTAAATCAAATAAAAGTAATTTGATTTATTTCATAAATATTTAATATAATTGAATTAATATTGTATAAAACTAGCAACAATCAATATCTATAACTCTTTTGTAATAAATTATTTGATACTAATGAAATACTAGAACTACTATCAATAACTATATTTATACATTGGCCTACATAAAATGCTTTAATAAAATTCGCTAACTCATCTTTAGCGACGAAAAAAAATGCTACTTGCTTGATTTCTATTTACCTTACTTTTATGCTAAAACGACATATCA
This sequence comes from Adranes taylori, assembly GCA_009867245.2. Classification (NCBI taxonomy): domain Eukaryota; kingdom Metazoa; phylum Arthropoda; class Insecta; order Coleoptera; family Staphylinidae; genus Adranes; species Adranes taylori. The sequence goes on from WYDF02065668.1 coordinate 2,804, forward strand.
TTAAACTGCTTTTTACTGTCAGTATTATCGTCGCGTACAAACTGAATTGCGTCTTTTAATGAATCAAAATTTCTCGCCCTTATAATCGTACTAATGTTCCTATTACTCAAACCTGATGTGAATGTTTGTATAGCAAGTTTTATATTTGTTATACTTAAAAATCTTTGTACGTTAGTGTCACCATTGGCCTGTGCTAATGTTAACTTGACTACAAATGACTCAATATGTGCCCCAAAATCATCAATGTTTTTATGACATTGACTAGCCTTGTGGAGTTTAACTTCTAAAGAAGCCGCGCTTTCTTTATAAGAAATTGTATCAGTATTGGCAAAATATTCTTAGTTTCGAATATAAATGATAAAAAAGAAAATTTCATTTCTTTATCTTTTTTAAATCAGGATTGTATTTTATTGATTTAAGAAATACAATATTTATATCAATGTTTAGTGTTCAAATAAAATAAATTATATTAAAAATAATAAATAGAAATTCGAAGTTTCTAGTAGCAGTGGCATCTATCAACTTAACTGTGGGACTTGTGTAAAATTCTATATAGGATTTACCAATAGGAGTTTTAAAGTAAGAACGAAAAAACATTTTGATTCAATAAGATTAAATAATTAGAAGAGCCAAATTGCAGAACACATTTTGTCATCAAATCATGATTTTTCATTATCAGATAATAGCAAGATTTACATGATTCAACCAACCCACGTTCACACCGTTTTTGTTATGTTAGTTGCATAATTAACATTTTATAATTATTACGTTTCAAATTTATTTTAAATTGCCATTAATATTTGAATATTTTTATAATAATTTTGAATATTGTTACGATATATATCCTGTTGCAAAAGTGAAATGTTTTTTGAAAATGAATATCAAAATTGTAAATGTTTCAGAATGTGTAGATTTAATATTTGAATTTCCCGCTGTTAGTTCGTCAATTAATTAATGCCCCTTTTGGATTTTAGACAGTTAATTTCTTATTGGTTTTCAACAATTAATTTTCGACGGTTGACATTAAACCGCATGTTAAGATGAAATAAGGGGCATTATCCCCATCTTTAAATCAAATAATCAAAATTTAATTAATTTCAAATATTTTATATCATCACATCACATGGTAAAAAATAAAAATAAAAAAAAATATTTTCTTTTGGTTTTTAAATTGGAGGTAAAATCATGTGCTATAAGAAACTGTATTAAAACATTTTTATTTTTCCAATATCTCAATTGGGATGAACGAATAGTGGTGACTTCGTTAATTTAAAGATAATACTTTTATATAGTTTGATTAATATCATTATAATAATTTCTTGTATTATCAGCTTGAAAATGAGCCGATTGTGGTAGCACGAAACAATTATCACTTTACATACTGACAATAAATTTGTTAGAGTTTTGGAATAATGTAGTTTACTTTCAATTATATTGGACTCCAAATACTTCATATACCGTGTGTCCCAATAGTGTGTCCAAGTCCATTTGCTCCTGTATCATATTATATGGAGAAAAATTTCCAAAGTACAAGTGTCTAGGGCTTTAAGCTATATAAACTACAAATATTTTCATGTATTTTTTAAATGGAATGCTATACTTTTTATTTGATAATTCTATTCTACGTATTTTTCATAACTTTCAATCTAAGACTTGGTAGGTCTATACCAGGTGTTTCAAAAGTTATGGCTAGTGTTATGCCCAAATTGTGGCAATTTGAACTGCTTGTATCTTAAAAGAATAAAATATATTTGATCTGTTATTGGACCGTGTAATTGTAGTACACCCTCACCTTTTACGCGTATAAAATATTTTGCATTTTATTGAAAATTGTATACAGGATGAACCAAAACGCGTAGTAGGGTATTTTTCAATTTCTTTAAATGGAACACCCTATATTTTATGTAATGATTGGATAGATCTTTAGCGCCACTTTCATTTTTGTGGCGCTAAAGATCTTCCTATGTCTAACTTCAACTGCTTTTGAGAAATTTCCAATTTTGTAACAGAATTCTCAATTTGGTTGAATTTTTTAATTCGATCGAGACACACTATTGGGACACCGGTATACTCAGTTAAATATAGTCCTTTCGGATTGTTTTGAGAAAAGATGTGATAAAATGTTGGGCTTTATCCAATTTGCAAATAGTTGCCGAAAACGCAAAAAATAACAATATATTTTTATTATTTACTTAACAATCTAATTGTTTATTAAATATCACAATAACAGTTGCAATCTACTTTACAAAAAAAAAACCGCATCTCAATTTTTATCTGCTTCATTAGATTCAGTTGCTCTTAATTCTTCAGCTTCCATGCGTATAACTTTACTGCAGTAACCAGGTTTATCATACTTTCCTATATCTGCTTCGAAGAGGACCACACTAATCATATGCTGCGCAACTGCTTTAGCATATTTATTAGACAATTTTCGTAATTTACAAGCAATATGTTCTCCGAATATATCATATTCATCCCGATTAGCGTGAGTTACTATACATTGCGTGCGTACATTACATGTATCGCACGATATTGATGGCTTCTGATTGATATTGTTCGAAGAAGTGTATGATCCACCCTCTATAGAGTATTCTGGTAAGTGCCTTTTTCTTGACATATTATTAAATGTCTGATGAGTAGTTTGTTTGTTTTGCTGTTGTTCTGTTTCAGGGTATTCTTCTGCAGGTAAAAAATCTAAGTCAATTCCATCGATTGTATTGTCACCATACATTTCTTCCTTGATTTCAACTTCGACTGGTTGTGTAGGTGATATTTCATCTCGGCTCTCGGTCTATAGCAAATATAAATTTTATTTCATATAAAATTTGCGCAAGTTAGTGACTTAATTACCAACGCTTCGAAACTCATATTATATTCACATCAACAAAATAAAAACAACAACAATACAATGTTACTAAAACCTAAGCAAGGAATTCAGATATAAGACGCATCAAACATTAAGGACTTGCAACAACAGATAGGGGGAAAGAGAAGGAAATAGAGATGGTTAAAAAAATATTTAAATTTTATAGTGCATAATTAAAACTTATAATCTACGCTGGATTTTCATTTTACAAAAAAAGTATATATTAGTACCTCTTCCTCGTGTTTATAGCATTATCTACTATAAATTTATTTCAATACGCTTTAGACAAGATTCCTCTAAAACCCAAATTATGGTTACGTTATGTAGGCGACATCTTTGTTATATGGTCACATAGAAATCAAGAACTACAGAAATTCCTCGACGCACTTAATGCCAAACATCCAAAAATTCCATTCACCACGGTAGTGGAAAATTCTAGTCACCAATGACCATTTTTAGATGTATTAATTTCAAAGAAACCTAACGGGTCTCTCGCATACACAGTTTATAGGAAGAAAACCCATACAAACCGCAGTTACCATCCAGACCGCAGTTACCATTCACACGACCACCCAGAAGAATTCTGTAATAAAAACATTAATTCATCGTTCGAGAATACTGACAACAAAGGAATAGAGTCTGAAATCGCAATATTGCGAGGCGCACTTCTCCAGAACGGCTATACTAATACCCAAAATAATAAAGAATCTACACCTGAAACACAAAATACCATATCCAGAACCAGCACCTTCTGAAGCAATTGTAATTGTAACTCTTCCGTACATAAAAGGAACTACCGACAGAATATCATTCATCCTAGAGAAAAACGGCATCAAAACAGTATTCAATACACACCACAAATCAGCAGCATATTATCCAAACCAAAAAACAAAATTCTACTAGGTACCCTGCAATGAATGCGATTTAGTCTATGTCGGTTAAATAATGTGTGACAAATATGAGAGACCAACAAATCAAAAACAATGTCGATGAACCGCTGGTAGATGGCCATTTATGCAATACCGTATTAACCTTTATCAACACCCTTATTTTTCAAAACGTGATTGTATGTGCGTAACTGAATACATACTAACACTGTATCTGAACATATTACATCGAATAAATATTATTTTATTAAATCTTCTATATATGCTTAAAGTCTGTTGGTCTACATATGCATGGTATTTTGCGTTAATCTTGAATTAACTCCCAGGCTAGATCCGATTTTAATGATCTGTTTCTACAAGATTATTGCAACAAATGAGTACTACCCTACTGATTGTAGAGAAATCAATTTTTTATGGTATTAGCGTGTATTCAAAGCAACTAAGTGCACAATTAAAACATGAAACGGACTATAGAGCCACGTCGTTACTAACACCACTGGTTTCTCTTTGTTCATATACGAGAGCCGCATATTTGCACATTATAAATGATCTATGGATGGGTAACCATCCAATACCCATCCATGGGATTATATGGATGGGTATCATCGTTTATTGACACGACTACATTAATTGTTTAATTAATAATTTAGACTAAGCAGGTCGTCTACGAAAAATATGTAAGAAATATGAGAGACTAACAAATTTTTCTGAAACGTGACTTAGTCAAACTATTAACAATGAAGATATTGATATTAATAATTATAGATGATTTAGAAAATATCGGTTAAGCAGGGATGATGGAATGATCATCTATATATATATATATATATATATATATATACACTATATATAAGACATTTAATATTAAGTCAATTATTACATCGAGTAATGAGATTGAACAAAAGTGGGCACTTCTTGCAGCAAATAAGGTACGCTATGCCGTAGCTACTTTATATAGACCTCCAAATAAGAACTTGAATGAGTTTTTAGAATCTCCTGAGTCTACACTTCTAGAGAACATTATACCGCATTGTGACAGAGCAATGTTAATGGGATATTTAAATATAAATCTTTTAGATATACATAACGAGGGAATCTCAAAAATAAATACTTTATTAGAGACATTCCAATAGATGCAAATAATTGATAGGTACACCAGAATCACACTCTGCTCATCAAAATTGCTGGATCTTTTTATAGCATCCAATGAACATGATGTTGTTTATAGTAGGGCGGTGTCAATGCATCATTTTTCTGATCGGGAACGTGTAGAGGTGAGAGAAAAAATTAGAGGTGAGAGAGGTAATGGAGTATATGAGTACATTTGATGTGGTGGAATTGGTTGCGAAGTGGGTGGAAGAGGAGGAATGAAATATGGTTGAATGTAAGATATCAAATCGATTCGTTTGGAAAATGCAGGGGGCTAAAAGGAAGAGTAAAATAAAAGGGCAAATGGAAGGATAATTAGTGGGATAAGGATAGGACTAAATAAATGTAGTATGGTAAATTCAGAATAGGAGGGTGCATATGTACGACTGATTAGTATGAAAGAAAGAAGAATTACGGTTATGATGCTATATGTAAATACAGATTGGATTGATTTTGAGAGAAGGGTGAATGAGATGATAAGAATGAAAGGGTATGAATGGGACGCTTTAGTGATAATTGGTGACTGGAATGTGAGAATTGGAGAAAATGGTGGAAGATATATAGATGGGGAAAAAGTATTCGTAGAGAGAAGATCTAAGGAAAAAGTGACAAATGTAGAAGGAAAGAGATTTGTAGAATGGATAGCAGAAAATGGGATTATACTGAGATTATAGATCGAGATTTGGAGGGTAATCATACATTTAGAGGATATGAAGGAGATTGAGTTGTGGATTTTTTGGTAATGAGTGGTATAAGGAGTAAGTAAGTGGTTGGAAAGAATGAGAATTGGTGAAAGGGTCGAATGTGATCACTTTCCGTTGGTGACAGAGTGGAGGATAGATGGACGGGAGCAAGAGGATTGTGATGAGGAAAAAGATGTGGTGATAGAAGAAAGAGGGTACGTATGGATTGAGAGAATGAGGAAATATATGGAGAGGCGATTGAGTGAAGTGAAATGGGAGGTGAGGAATATAGGAGGTTTTGTAATGGAGGTAGAAAAGAAATTACATGGAAGGGAACGAGGTAATAAAAGATGGAAAGAGAATGGAGAATGGAAGGAGGAGGGCGAAGAATGGACAAAGAAGAAAAGGGAAGTGAGGGAGGTAGTAAGAAAGGTCAGGAAAGGAGAAGGGACCTGAGAAGAGTACGACAAGGCAAAAAGAAATTGGACAGAAGAGGATAAAAGATAATAAAAAGAAAGATGGAAAGAGAAGACGATATGATTAGGGGCTTGAAGTGTGAAAGTGAGGTCTGGAGATATATGAGAAGGAGTGGGTTAATGGGAGAATGGAGAGAATGTGGGTTAATATCGAATGACGGGGCGGGGGTGGGGGGCGTAGGAGAGAATTGTCTGGAAAAGGAAATGAAGCAGAAATTGGAAAGGAAAATATTTTAGAAGATGTGAGGATGGAAGTGAAGTAGTTCAAATAAGCATGGTGGAGGTGAAGTATGAGATAGACAAGATGAAGAAAGAAGGTGCCACTGGGCCAGACAAGATACTTGTTGAGGTGTTGAGATGTTTGAACGGAAATGAGGTGAAAGCATTGGTAATATGGTTAAATAGGATATTGATGCGGAATGAGTGTGTGCCAGAACAATAAAAGGAAAGTGAGATTGTACGGGTGGATAAGAGAAGTGAGAGGGAGAGTGTAGAGAGTTATCGAGGGATTACAATTATGGATGGATTATATAGATTGTATGCAATGATTATAAATGGAAGGTTGGAAGTGGAGGTAAGAGTGAAAGGGGTACTATCGTACACAGAGAATTGTAATGTGTAATATTAAGGGTATAAAATAAATAGTCAAAAGCCTGACCCTGTTCAAAACATAAACATAAATTAATGCCAGCTCTGGGCTGACCTAAGATTAATACCATGGAAAATAATTTATTTATTAGATAATGCTGATGATAAGCTTCATTGTATTAACAAAAAATACTGTTATGCGCCAGTAATCAGTAAGCGTTTCAATACATGCTCCGGTAATCACTAAGTAACTATGGAGGTAATCACTAAGTAACGATTCGTTTCAAAAGACATATAAACAACTGTTGTCAAAAGGCAATTGTTAGGCTTAAAATGTTGTATAGTTCCAGCGACTTCCTGAAAGTAACTTCTAAATTCTTATTATGTCAATCTCTAGTGTTATCCGTCTTTCAGTTTGACCGAATATAAATAATAGTCATGACCGAATATAAAATTCAAAAAGTACAAAACGCATGTCTGTGACTAGTGTATGGTCTTCGGGTTTTCGGTTTAAATGTATTAAAATATTGGTGAAGGATTAGGGGTCGATTCTCTAACCCTTTTGCCCAGTACTGCCATCAAGCATTTTGAGGTTATATGTTTATTTAATTAAACGTTAGCTGTCAGTATATTTGGAACTAATGGTGGTACACACTTATGTAAGTAAGTCTGTTACTAACAGTAGACGTTGAAATCCTGGATCTCAGTATTAGCAGTAGCTTTCAGTAAAAATACAATTTTGATAAAACAATTGAATCAGTTGCAATTAAAAATAAATTGTACTTATTGTAAAAATTATTATTCATTACCTCCTCATTCCAATGTGCCGAATGCATTCCGCCAGGTAATGTTCCAGCTTTTTTAATATTTGCTTGTAGAAAATACTTCTGTCTCTCAACCAAAAACTGCAAACTATTGTAAGCAAACCAACGTGATGTCCCACATTCCTCGCCTCTCGAAGCAACTTTAGCAAATTCTCTGCGAAATTGTGTTAATATAATTTTCAATTTTCTCTCGACCTCATAACGATCCACGCCAAGTATATCTGAAATTTCCTGCATTCCGATATTTCGCGCATCACGATTCTTATAATCCTTGTGTCGTGGATCCCATAGAATCGGATGGGTTTTATATAAGTCGATTAGTTTTAATATGATTTCGGATGACCAATATGTGTTACTTGTCATGGCTACAAAGATATTTCATTGTTTTCACGAAACTTTTAGATATCATCAGTACACCGAATTATAAGTTTGACGTTCTATCATTGTGCTATGCCTCTGTCTTAAATCAATTCTTAAAATCTTTCTTAACAATTACAAGTGTATGCAAGTTTGGATATATTAAACATTATATATCGATTTATTGGTTGTATAATGCAGAAGCAAAGACTACTTACATTCGTCATTGAAATATCGTGTTAGTACGTTACTCTAATACTGGAGATGAACTACAGCTGTTATTTAAGAGGTTGAGCTTTGATTGTTAAAGTTCCCCTTTTAATTAAGATCACTGTAGAGACAACTTTGGCCATCTTTGAGGGTGGTCCAATGCTTCTCAGAGAAAAACCTCAATGGAAGTGGTACGCGAAGCGAACTTTAATTGTTAAAGTCCCTTGCTCTTCATTGGTTAGAAAAAATACTTTAATAGTTCATCTCAACTTGTAAAGGTGCTATTTCGTCCAAATACAATATATACAGCTATTAAAATGCATTATATAACTAATAAATCGATATATAACGTTTAAAATATGCGAACTTGCATATACTTGTAATTTATAAGGAAGATTTTAAGAATTGATTTAAGCCAGATGCATAGCGCAATGATAGAACGACGAACTCATAATTCGGTGTAGCAAAACTCATAACTCATCTTGCGCCTATAAGAAAATGAGACGGTGCGGACGACTATGTCAGAAACAAGTGTCCACCATGCCTCAATTTTTTAAATCGATTCTTAAAGGCTCGCTAATTATCAATATTATTGAAATAATAACGCTCCTATCTAGTTATTTATTTAAATATTTATTAACTTTTTTATTCAAAAATGGTTCAGAGTTACTATTCTTACCATAGAATTAGCTAACGGGGGCCCAATTATCATTGACATAACGTTATCTTTTGTTAGATAAGAAAATGATTCGGTGCAACATTATTCTT
>WYDF02065679.1:4059-24955 GCA_009867245.2 Adranes taylori
TTTTTCGCTATGTATGCTGACCTTACGATTTTCGTAGTCGATGCCAGGTGAGAAGAACGGTTTAAAACATCTTTTCTGATTACACCTTTGCACTTATGATCTCTGATATGCCGATTGTTTGTGAAAAAGATTTTTTTCTCGAAGCTAGACGGATTTGGTTGTTCCACTGAAAGTAATCGCAAACGAATACCATTATTTTAAAATTGTCATACGCTCCTTTCTAAAAGCCCCGAGATGGCAAACGACTGATCATAATGTACAGCTTAATTTACCAGTTTGGCCATCGAGCTAAGAAAACTAATTCTTTTTTGATCCTACATTTTCTTACTCCATATAGGAAGTCATGCTCTAATTTTTGTTAGGCTTATATTCCTGCGTGGGCCAAGACTTAATGGAATATCGTTGTCAGCGAGCATAGATGTAAAATTGCTTTTCCTTACATTACGATGATCATTTGCGTAAGTACAGATAGGTTGGTGTTCATATCAGTATTCAAAATAGATCTACGTGATTCAGATAGTTCGCTTTCTGAAACACTTACTGAATGCATGATTATATTTGATCGATAATAAGGTTTTCTATTTAATGTTAAAATAAAGAGTACTTCCTTCTTTTTACATTTATTTATTCACTACCGGTTTCGGCTTTTGCCCATCAACAGGTGAAATGTTATTGATTTATGAAATATTGCGCTTTTTTCTGAAATTGTATGTTTTGTAGTCAGTTTTCAGTTGAGTTTTTCTGACAACATTTATATCCACGCCATTTAATTTTTTAAGTTCCGGATGTACTCTTTATTACAACATTAAACTTACTGAATGTACCAGAGTACTGGTCTCTGATTCTGAGGTCCATTGGCGACCATTGACGACTGTCTCCGAGCTCGTTATATGATCATTCGTTACAAGTCGTATAAAATAAAACCTGTTTCTGTTCGTATCCAAGTTTGACATAAATATTTAATTTTTCAAAATGGCAGTGTGGGAACGTTGTTCCCACGCGTTCCCATTCCACTACACCCTTACTGATCACAAGGGAGTTTGTAAATAAAATCAATTTGAAAAATCTACACTCCATAATCATATCACATATTGCAGGTGCCCTCTCCCAACTGTTCTGTATTATTTAGCCGATTCTAGCTGCTGTAGTTTTGCTATTCATAGATGGCAGTATAATTCTGGATTCGGGGCGAAACCATTTGGTCACATATTACAAAAATATGTGATTCCACAGCGAAACCAATGAACTACAAAGGATTAAGCCATGTATTTAATTTGCATGTTTCATTAAGGTTAATTCTATTGTACACCTCCTCTAATATTTATTTTAGCTAATTTTGAGCAAGTGATGAAGAAGACACTAATACATCAACGAATGCCGTTTAATATGGATTCACCCTTTTTAAAATTATATTTTGGCAAGACAAAACAACGTTCGATAAACTATCGAGAATTTGGACAGTTTCTACACGATTTTCACGAAGAGTACGCGATTGAAGCATTCCGAATAGTTGATGCAGAAGGCACAGGATTTATTAGTTTGTGTAGCTTTTTGGAGATCATGTTGGATATCAAGTGTCACCTTCTAACTCCACAAGTTAAAACGTATTTAGTGGAGGTATATTTGTTTTTTTTTTGCACTGAAAATACTTTTTATTTTTATTTTCTACATCCAAGATGGCGGAATTTTGCCATTTTTATTTTATCCAAAAATTCACTTTTTACACTAGAGACTTAAATTTTGCTCATATATATTACATTATAATAAGCATATAAGGGAATTAATATGGATCTCTTCTCTCTTCTCTTTTGACACTGGTGTATTATGCGCCGCTTTGATAATATTATATATGTATAGTTCTGGTGCCTTCAGAATTTCCTACCTTGTAAAAGTGACCTGCATGATATTATACTGGTGCTCTTACTGCTTTATTCTGAATTTGCAGGACTGTTACGTGTGATGTGTGACCCCAAATATCTATACCATAAGTCAATCTTGGTTGAAAAATGGCGTAATAGGTAGTTATTGCAACCGCGAAGCCTCCGTTTGTTGCCATTCTTCTAATAGCATAAATCGTTTTGAACAATGACTTACAAATTTTATCTATATGCGTGTCTCAAATCAGCCTTGAGTCCATCTCTAAGCCCAAGAATGTCATTGTATTCTAGGTAATGACGTTTTTGTTCATAACGTATACTATTGAAACAGTTTTTATGTTTCATATACCATACACGTATGTATTACGTTTAGGTATATGAAAGATATAGAATTCATGTTTTGAGATTTTTTTCTATTTCAGCTTAGTACGTCTCCTGTATTGAACTTACTGCAATCCTTTACTACGTAATTCTAAGAGGGGGTCATAAGGAACAATTTTTCATATAAAAAGTTTTTTCTAAAAAAATGTTTTCTTGCTCAAACAATTAAAAAAGGCTCGATTTTCGGTGGAGGTGCGTACACGTATGTTCAAGAATTTTTCCTTTCCTATGGGACCGACCTAGATGAAATTTGGTAGACAGGTGTAGACTATGAATTCGCAGAATGGTTTTTTTTTTCATTTTGCACACATATAGTACCTTGTATTATGCGTCGAATACAGAAACTCCCATGTTGCCAAATTGTATAGGAAGCGGTGTTGTCAATATTAAAGTTTAACAAACTTTTTGGAATATCTCAGGAACGATAAAAGATAAGACATTCGAATAAACTTGATTGTATAGGCTACATAAAGGCCCTTTCATTTTATTTGAAATATTTTTTTCTAAAATCACAATTTAACATATATGCAGGGTGTTATTTTTTTGCAAATTTTAGGGTCTATTTTCTTGAAAAGTTTCGCAAGAGTAATTTGACCCTGAAAAAACAAGTGTGCAGTCCTAAATACCTCTGTTCCTATGAAATTTGGAAAAATGAAACTTGGGAATAATGTAAGACTAAGGGACCTCAATTTTGCCAGTATGAGCAACTGAACATACTTAATCGATTTTGAGCAATAACATTTTTTTCGAAAACTTTAGTAATATCCTGTATATTTTCTTATATTTTGGTAGCTCTTTTAATTCTATTTAAAATGATAATGCTCATGTGTTGAGTCTAACTCTGATCGTTTCAAAGATATGACCCTTAATAGCATAAAATTCCGTGACTTGTCGCCATGCAACCGGCATTCGACTGTGGTATATACATGTAAGGCCTACATGATGGCTCAAATATGCAAAGTTACAGGAAAATTTATTTTACGTTGTATCAGACATATAAACTGCTTTTGCAATTGAATAAATTTGTAGCTGGTGCACATTATAATTTTGGGAGGGGCTCAAAATGATCATTTTATTAAGAACTTCAGTTTTAAAGTTAAAGACTGAAATTTCGCTCGCATATAGTATTTTGTATTATACGTCGAATGAAACTAGTACTGTCCCTGAAAGTGGTATAGAACGCGACGTTGCCACATTTAAACTTTTACAAACTTGTTGATGTATTTCAGGAACTATGAAATATAGGATATTTTGAATAAACTTTATTATATAGGCTACCAAAAGCTCGTTCAATTTTATTAGAATTTTTTTTTTCTAAAATTACAATTAACATATATACAGGATATACAGGGTGTTTTTTGTTTTGTAAACTTTGCGGTCCATTTACTTGAGATCGGCTATTGTACTACATTAAATATCTCGGTTCCTTTGAAAGTTACGGTAGTGGGGAAACGGTAGTTGGAACAATTAAGTCAAAAACGGCAGCAGACCGCGCCAAAGTGGACAAATTTATAACACCAGGGCACTACTCATTTAGACATTACTATATAGACTACTCTTTTAGAAATTAGTCGATAAGAGAGTCAAGAGGGGTCGTAGGCTATGCCAAACCGGATAGAGTGGCCGTAGGCCGCGGAACACGGACAGTCGGCGCCGTAGGCAAATATGGGGACCGTGGATTCATGGGTAGGCGATTTATAGGTTAGACTAATGTTGTTTAGTTTTCCCTAAACACTATTTTGCTAATTGAATTTAATAGACGACTTTAAAGGTGACAGTCGAAACTAAAAGGTTCAACATTTGTTTTATGCAAGATATAACAAAACGTTAGACTTCCAGTATATGAAAGATGGGGTGGCGATCACGTCCACGAATTTTTTGCTTTTTTAGTAGTAACTCGTTTTTCTTAAACTATTTCGGTGTAGTTTCCAAGGCTATTTTCGGTGCATTGCGGAGTTTATTTTTATCCGGGTGAGCTACTTTTAGTGTTGTGTCATCGGCGAACATAACAATACGAGTCCTTTACACTCTTTTGGTAGGTCGTTTATGTATGCTATGATAAATACCGGCCCCAGAATTGAGCACTGTGGTACTCCTCATCTTAATATATAAACACGATATATTTACATACATGTTATTTACGATATATTTACATACGATGTTATTTACATATAGATAACTTAACAATGCAAGAAACTAGTAGCAGCATTAATAAAATTTAAAATAAATTCCAAAATATTTATAATTATAATCTCCACAGTACACTAGAATCTAAGAACTGTGCAGATGTCATATCTGAAATAAATCCTGAAAATACGTACAATTGTTCTTTAGCAAGCTAACATCTTATATATCAATGCAACTCAAAACAGAATTCCAAACAAATACCAATAAAACCTTGGGTCATACTCGGGCATGGAAATAGAGACAAAAAGAAATTGGAACGTGTGACAGATTCAAGCCTCAGTGAAACAAAACAATACAAAGTATGTAGGAATAAACTCAATTACTTAATGACACTAAAATTATGTACTATAAGAGGATAAAATTTGAGTTTCTGGCAAGAATATGAAAAAGGTTTGGCAGAACATGAAATATACAAGTCATTAATAACTGATGGAGAAGAAGTTGGTGAATTTTACTCACATAAATACACATATTACGGCAAATATAGTGCAATCAACTATTAATGACAATAGCAAATATAATACTCATATCCTTTATTTATACCCGGTTACAAATAATGAACTAGTGTTAACAATTTCAAGTCTCGAAAACGATTCCAGTCCCGCGCTTGAAGAATAATCAAATCGAATTTAAAAAAATCATCATTTCTTCTTGCACATATTAACAATAACAATGATCTATTAATATCAATATGTATTTACAATGCACTAATAACCAATACACAAGTAGATCATTTTACTGGACAAGTCACAGAAATTTAGTTGTTCAGGCGAGATTCGTTCCGGTTTTGTACGAACCTAACCTTACATTTTGGGATCCGACATAACGTTGCGAATTACTAGGGAGGGATGTAGCTTGTAATTTAGCTCGATGTCATCTGGTACGTGTATAGCTGATGTTGTAGAGACCGGTACCAACAATCTATAGATTCTCAAGCACTATTGTTCATAGGAACGGGCGTGAACAAATAAAAGCATTAATAAGTTTAACGGTAGTGTATTGGAAATCACTGAAAAAAATATAACTCTGAAACTTTTTACGTCGATGCTCACGGAACAAACTATGGAAAGCATTTGCACATTAATGGAACACTAAATGTTATCAATGGGAATTGGTTTAACCTTTCTCTGTCAATTGAGAACTTTAAACCAGTGGTTAATAGAACAGTTCTAAGTAACTTAATCTGATATTCATAGCATGATTGTATTAAACCGCTAGGAGAGATTAAATCGGATTGTGTTGTGATTGTTGCCATTTACGTATTGTCAGTAATTTCTTCTAGTCATTCATTTTTGTATTAAATGAGATTTGTATATAATATTAAAATTATGTTAACCTGTTGACTCACTTATTTATATTAATGATTGCTATTTAGTTTTGTTTGTAATATGTGATTGTAAACTTCTGTAATGCAGAGGCGTAAATAAATAAATTAATTTTCATTGATGTTTCCCCTGTAACATCACTGAATAGTTTCATTTTTAACGTCCATTGCACTCTTCTTTTTTTCGATTTATACTAAAAGTATTATCATAACATTAGGTATTTTAGGATACCTATTATGAATGATTTACTAAACTAAGAAGAATTAAAATAGTTTTGTTCTTTGGGTTCTAGTCGTCTAGAAATTCCGGCAACAAAATTAGTTTTCCATATTTCGTGGCATTTAATTCGCTATTGAATAATATGGAATTGATTAAGCGAATTTATCTTAATGCATCTGGCGGCGAAAAAACAACGGCTGTTAGAAAAGTGGAATTTATGCATTCAGCACAAGTTATGTCACAAATAACGCCTCTTGAAGTGGATATATTGTTTCAGCTATGTGATACTTTAAGTCAATCATCGTAAGTATTAAATCATTTTAAATCACATTACTCATCATTTTAAATCATATCATATTACAAATCATATTAAATCCTAATGTATAGGTCTTTCAAAAGCTGAAGAGTCGTGAATTGCGCAGATGAAAGAGAGGCAAACCCTTAAAGAAGGTTAGACAACACACGTAACTGACCGTTACAAGCATATTAGCATGAAGGTACATTAGCATAAAGGAGCAAAGACAGTTACTTTTTATCTTTCTTCTATATATCTAGTTTACTATCTCTGACCCCCTAACACCATCGTTCGGTGGTACTAGAAGAGTTAACAGAAAGAAATGATACCGTATTTTGGTTTCTGATTATAGCTGTTCCCGTTTTGAACGAGCTTTCCATAGTAACCTTGAATACGAGCCCTGTCGCATTAAAATTGGACCATGTATACAAGATTAAATCAAGTATTAATTATGCTCCCTGTAATATTTTATTATCATTACGATATTATTAACCACACATAATATAAATATAATAATATCTCTTAACAACATTAAAGAACTTAACAAAAAATTAGTTTCTTAATCTGGTGCATATGAATTGGACTAATTTAAGTTTAATGTTATCATATTGTCTTTATTGTCTTACGTATTGTCTTTTTTACGGAATGTAACAGCATCTAATTGCCGCGGCATCGTATTCACTAAAGTTTTATACAATTCTGGAATAAAATTATGCCATTTTTCTAAAAGTCTCACTTTTAACACCGATATGGTACGAACAGGTTCTCAGAGTCACCGATATGGGTCTCAGAGTCTTCCATTTCACGCCACAAGGATTTTATGGAGGATATCTCGGCCTGTTAGAAGGTTATTATAGCCTAGGAATGTCATTGTCAGCAAACCATTTGGTGATTATCTTTGCAGTATGACATGTAGCACCATCCTACTGAAAGATAAGTTCACAAATTTTTAATTTGGATTCATCGCATCAGATCACTTTTAACCCACATTAAACAATCTTGTTTCTGTTTCAGTGACATAAATGGCTTTTCCTTTGCCTGTTAAATGTGTTAATTAGTATCTTGTTTACCCGTTTATTAACTTACCTTATAAAACTTTAAGCTTAATTTACGAATATGTTGTATGCACATATCATTCGAGATGTTTTTTTTTTCTGTTCCAGCTTCGGGAACAAATCATTGGCACGGATTTTCGAAAGTTGTGTTGAGTTGTGATGTTTTTTCCTCGAAATTACCAATTCTTTGGGTCATTTTTGTTTCAGTTATTTTTGAGAATATTGGCAATATGGCTGTAGGTTTATAATTGGTTAAACTACTGCGGTCATCTTTTTTGTGTACCGGAACTACCTTGGCTATTTTCATCTTTTTGGGGATGGTACCACTATTAGGCAATGCATTAACTGATCGGTGAGCAGCTGCTTCTACTACAGCTGTATTAATATTGTATATGTTCAGTGGGAATTTGTTTTTGATGTTCTTTATGTCATCACACACCTCCATTTCATTTGGAGTGAGGACAAAACATTCTTGTATCGGTTGTACCAATTTTATTTTCGCTCATTTGCAATGCTAGATGCAAAGCTTGTTTTTTGCTGGGTTTACTAAGATACCTGTTTACGCAGTGGATAGGGAGACTGCAGGTTGTTCAATCAAACTTTAGGTTCCCGGACATTGCAAACTCACATATTTGTTGTAATATTACAAATACATAATAATGTTTGTTGAATATTCTCATAAAAGCGGATAATTCAACTGATAAAATTATTGTCTACTAATAGGAGACATCTAAAGGATGCGAACCACGCATTTTATAATCCTGGATGTCTAGTAGACATTTTAACATTGTAGCGTAGATTACAATCAACAGAGATACCCCGAGGATGGGAACCACGACTGTCATATTTCTAGATATCCTTAATCAACATTTATTTATATTTTAGTAGCTTTCTAACAGGTAGAGTTATCTGGAAGATGAACACTACGGTGATTATACTCACAGATGATTCCCCGAAAGCATTTTTGTATTGTTGAAAGTACATGATAAAAAGTTATTAAGAGCTCTGGAAGATCTTCCAGTCTTTCTACATGTTTACAATGTGGTTAACGTTTCGTCCCAGATTTCTATACAAAATTTAAGATACTTATTTCGTGTACCATCTATCAAGATACATTGAGATGTATTTATTTGAAATGTATTATATATTTATATTGTTTCTATATTCAAATGTTGTTATATTTTTTAATATTTCTAAACATTTAGTTAACCCTAAATAAAGGAAAACCCTCTTATAAAAAATGCCCTAGAATAAAAGATGCTAAAGCAAATTATAATTATATGTTTTGTTTTTTAAAACAGTCATTGATTTACAAATAACGTAACTAGAGTTATTATACGACGATATCAATTTCACATGTTTAGCTTGCATTGTAGTGCATTTTGCTGAACAGCAGAATTAGCAGACATTAAATATTAGGAATTTCATTTATATAAAAAGACTGATAGTATTTTAATAAAATGAGATTTTCATTCAGAACGTCGTAATGCGTATTTAATTTTATAGCACCCCCGTTCTAGTTTCATTACTCCAAAGTATTACCAATATTTATTTAATGAATTGCGGTAAAAGCTGCCTTGACCTAGCCAAACAAGTACTGTTGTAGTAAATAGCTAACACTTGTTCAATATCTATGCCTACCTTAGAGTAGAAATGATTAAATTCCGTTGCGTTAGGTGAGTTATCACTTGTGGGCCTCTATGATTTACCTTTTCTTTGTTTATAATGTTCCAAAGTGTTTTTTAAGTTATAACCATCAGAATTGTACTATAATGTTTGTCATATATAGTTGGAATTCACGCTTTTAGCGAGAAATAGGCTGATAGGCATTCGAACAATATAATAAGTACATAGGTATTCGTAGCGTTGTACCATTAGAGAAATTTTTTATAATAAATATATAGCTAATATAGCGTTGTACTATTAGACGAAATTTTTACTTTACTCACACACGTCTGATGAGATGCGAAACGTCGAAACAAGTGCTTGTCACGTGTTAGTAATATTTCTACTCTACAAATAATTTTAAGTTTACTATAGCATTAATTGTTTATCCAAGTGAAAAATTTAAAATAGTTTTGTATTTCTTTTCTCATTGTATTTGCTTTTATATTTTTTATATGTATCAATTGTCTCCGGCAGTCCTGTGTTTCTGAAGGTGCCATAAAAAGAAAGTCACTTTCCTTTAAACTTGACAATCTGGGAGACAGGAATGTTCATCCTGTTTTTGATGTCACTCGGCGTATGGTAAAAACACTTTCTACATGTTTACAATGTGGTTAACGTTTTAACGTTTATGTTTACAGTATGTCTACCTCTCTAAATAAGAGGTACTGAGTTTTACGTCTTTAATATTATAGGTTTTTTAGGATACTAGCATTTGATACAAAACCAAAAGCTCCTTGTTAAGTCCTACATTGGAGATATATAAACCATATCGTCTAACTCCTTTATTTTACATAAAATTTAAAATAAACGAAAAAATATGAGTAAAATATAGGAGTTAGAATATACTGTGGTTTATTTAATGTTGGAATGGAGCTCCTTGATATCTACCATATACTTCAGTTCAGTAGAAACAAATACTGTTGTTCACATAGAGCTTTGCGTACCTTGTGTGTGTTTGCGTGCCTTGTGAGCATAAGTGAGTGCATTGCCGAAGTAGGTCTCAAATACTAAACTGTTGTTTATCTAAACTGTTGTTTATTGTAGATACTATGTTTTTATTAGATTTTCCAATATTTTTGTGTAGTTTATTGTTTTCGCATAAATTGGGGACCCTTTTCTATATATATAGCGCATACTTTACTTTTTTTCCCGTTTTCGGGAAATTTTTCTTTACTAAAGCATTCCTTGAAAATTGCCTGCAAATGTTTTTTTTTTCGTATTTTTAAACCTAAATAATTTGGCTTCTATGATGGTAGGAAAAATAATATTAGGGCATCTTATAAAACTATAAGAAATCTTTATCTCAAGAGTTTTTATGTTTAAATTTATTGATTCAATTTTGTGCAACCAAAAACTTTTTGTATTGCTCAAAATTCCTTTCTCGACTATAATGTATTTTGTCTTTTATTTAAAATACATTTAGTATAGTGTTTTGTTTTTTGTATTTTAGGACAATAACATATAAAGATTTGGATAAAATTGCACCAGAGCAGTACTTCAAAGATATTAATAAGAGATTAACAGAAATCAAAATGGTCTCCGTAAGTGATAATTTCAATACTAATTTTTCCTTTTACGAGAGGTAGAGTCTAATGAAAATCTTAAAAGTTTCCTTCTAAATCTTATTTTATAATGCGGCGGAAATATTATTTCTGAAGTGTAGGAGATCAAGTTAATGGCGTTTTGTGGGAACAATTTAAATTGATATACGCTTTATTTATTTTTATCTTTCATATACCATATACGTATGTAATACCTATAGATTCATGTTTTGACAATTTTTTTTTGTTTCACCTTCTGTGCATCAGTGCAACCCATTTATACGTAATTCCAAGAGGAGATTCCAAGGAACAATTTACCACAATTTTTTTTCCAAATAATTTTTTCCTGTTCAAAAATTTAAAAGAAAGTCGTATTTCTCGGTGTCTGCTTACATACGGAAGTACGTACGTATATCTGTACATTCAAGAATTACTCCTAACCTATTGGACCGATTTGCGTGAAATTTGGCACACTGGTACACATAAGTATTCCGCAAAAATGATTTTTTTATTTCCGCCAATTTGGCGGAAATGTGCAATTTTTCCCACAAAAAAATCAGTTTTAAACAAGGGGGTTGAAAATTTGCACACATAGTGGCTCGTATTATGTGTCGAACAAAATAAGTCCGATGTTTGTCTTGTACAGAACGCGACCCCCACGTTCAAAGTTTGAAAATATTTTTCAACATATCTCAAAAACTGTAAAAGGTAGGACATTCGAATAAACTTTGTTTTATAGTCTACGTAAAGGCTCTTCAATTTTATTTTTAACTATTTTCTAAAATCACAATTTAACATATATGCAGGTTGTTTTTTTAATTATGCTTAGTACCAGGATAATTTGACTTTGAAAAAAACCGAATTCTGCCCTAAAAATCTCGGTTGCTATGAAAGTTGGAAAAATGAAACTCTGGGGACATATGTATGTCTAAGAAGCCTCAATTGTACTAATACGTACAACTGAATACACTGAATCGATTTGGAGCAATAATTTTTTTCCAAAAAACTTTTTAGTAAACCCTGTATATTTTATACATTTCGATACCACACTTCATATGTCTAACTCCTATTGTTTCAAAGATATGACCCGTAACAACTTAAAATGTCGCAATTTGCCATGGCAACCGACATTCATGTCATATACATATAAGGCCTAAGTAATAGCACATATATGCAAAGTTACAGGAAAAAAATATTTTACGTTGTATGAGACCTATGAGACTATATTACATATAACTTGGTCCTTTTGCAACTGCATAAATGTTGTTATCAGTGGCGGGTGCATATTATAATTTTGGGAGGGGTTCAAAATGATTTTATTCAAAAATTCAGTTTTAAAACTAGAAAGTTAAAAAGTAGGCAAGTATGGGGTAGGCAAGTATGGGGACCAAGGAATTAATGGGTAAGCGAATTCATGTAGGCCATGGCAAATCGGACAACTGAGCTGTCCGTGCCGTAGGCAAATACTGGGACAAAGTGAGTCAAGATGGCCGTAGGCCGCGGCTCCGTAGGCAAATATGGGGACCGGGGGATTTATAGGTAAACGATTTATAGGGTAGAATATTCATAGTTTAGACTAATTTTGATTAGTGTACCCTAAACAACTATTGTACTAATCAAATTTAATAGACGAGTTATAAGGTGACAGTCAAAATTAAAAAATTCAACTTTTGTGTTATGCAACATAAAACAAAACGTAGGATGTCCAGTATATGAAAGACGGGGTGGCGATCACGTCCACGAATATTTATTTATGTATTAGCGGGATCAAGTACATGAAGAAGTGAATACAACAACATTTAATACATAAGAATAGTTTAATATATAATAAGATAAAACACAACTATATATAAAAAAAATTTTAAAAATGAATAATATAATTCGGAAAAGGTATTAAAAAAATCGGCGTCAGTAATTCTGTCAATACACAGTTAACGTTATGTTATATATAATTTTATCGCAGAGTTGAATTTAAATGAATTCAGATTTAATTTGTCAATACCAGCAAGCAAACTATTTTATAGTCGTTCCTAGAGCTACAGTACATATAGCTCGTAGCGTTCTATTAATAAAGATCTATTTCTAGTGTATTTTGAGATATTTTTATATAAATTTCAGAAAGAAGGGAAGGACAATTCCATTTACTAGTTTGTTAAAGAAACGCAAATCCACAATTTCTTCTAACCGAAAGACTCGTCAAGCATTATAATATAGCTCGTTTCTTTAGGAAAACCTAATTTATATTTCATAATATTTAGAAATATACTTACCATCCTGTTCAACGAGTCAATTTGAAATTTGCAACTGATGATCATACTATACAAGAGCTTTCAAGAATAGGCTTAACTAAAGATTTATATAAGTGACGAACTAACAGATTAAACATCTCCGCAAAACGAGCTATAAATCCTAGGGTTTTTAGACTTTCATTTGTAATGCCGTGAATATGTTTAGTAAACTTCAAACGATGATCAATCACGGTACCAACATCCCTGATTTGAGTCACCACCGGCAACACATTATTGTTTAAATTGTATTTAGGTTCAATTATTGATTTTTTCTTTCTAATTAGCAACTATGTTTATTTGCAACCTTTCTTGATCATTAGCGTTCTCTATCACAGAAAATAGTTTCAGGTCATCAGCATACAAAAGACATTCAGAGTTAACTACGATTTTAACTAAATCATTAGTAAACAAATTAAAGAATATAGGTCCACTATATCTACATCAGAAACATATATTGCAGAAAAAACTCTGATTCTCTCTGATTAAAAGCTCCTAATCTCCTAAGTGAGAATATTATTAGCTCCTAATCTACTAATCGCTAAAGCTCTAAGTGAGAATATTATCATGGATTCCAATGACCTTTAACTTAGTAAGTAAAATTTCATGATTGACTCTATCAAAGGCCCTAGAAAAATCCGTGAAACGATGTTTATCAGATATTATAGTTTTTGTTTCCCAGATTAATAATTTAGTAAATAAGTAATCGAATATTTTGGGAATGGTTGAGGAAATATTTATTCCTCTAATTTTCTATGTTAATCCGATCACCACTTTAAAATATTGGAAACTCAAAACTGTGTTTCCAAATTTCAGGAAATATATCAGTATTAAGAGAATTTGCAATAGTCTCGCTAATGTGTAAATATAGTTCTTAACAAATTCTGGACTAACACCATCAGGACCAGTAGAGTTAATACTATCAAGATTTGAAATCGTCTCAAATACTTCACTCAATGATACTTCAAGCGATCGAAAATTCACCAAATCTTGTTCTAAATTAGGGTTTATCATTTGTAAACACAGATGAGAAATAGCCAGATAACGCATTGGCATTGGATTGACTGTCTTGAAGATTTGATTTTTTAGAGAACATAGTACCAGGAAAAGTGGATAGTTTCCGGTTACTGTAAACAAATTTCCAAACGTGCTAAGAATTCTCAATTCTCAGTTTTTTTAGTGTATGTAACATTTTTTGAGTCAGTAATTTACACCTGTCTCTGTAATTAGTACTCGAAGGTATTCAGGAGCATGACAGTCGTAACTCCATTCTCTGGATATCTCTGCTTGCTCTAACAACATGACTTATGGTATCCGCTTTTATGGGATAATTAATAATACATGAAAACCTAATCTAATAAATAAAACATAGACATAATATTTTAGATTTGTATGTGATGCAAACGCTACAGATTTGGAGCACTTCCAGCATCTAGCAGCTACTGTTTACTGCGTAAACAACATGCTTATTCCATTCCACCTTGTGGTACAAGCGTATACCCAATAATTTTCCGTAATTGCATTGTTTTCCGTTTTTTTATTATTCAGATGTAGTCTGTTAATCGAAAACCAATGTCGAGTCTTGGACCATGCTATTTCACCTCCCTCAATAGCTTCAGTAAGGGTCAAACATACTTAAGAATAACACTGGCCCCAATATAGAACCCCGCGATACTCTATTGACGATAGGCTTTTTTTCAGAAAGAGCACCATTTAGCCTAACTTGTTGAAACCGTCCAGACAAAAATGACGCTATGAGCCAGGTTGAATTTCTTGAATTTTTTATGAATGCCTCATTGGCTTTAATTCGTTCGCTTTTTATTAGGTATTCACTAATTCGTTCACTTTTTATTAGGTTTTTATACTCTCCTCTCAATTTATTCCTAGCTTCACGAATCTCAGTAACATCATATCTATGTAATAATTCTGTTAACAGATACAATCTATTGCGCATTGCTCGCAATTCATCGATAAACCATTGCACCTGTACAGGCTTCTGTAAAACCCTACCAGGAAAAGCAATCATAAACCTGTCAATTATATTTCTGACAAATACCTAAAATTTTAGATTTATATCAATATTTTCAATTGATATGAAATCTCACCTGAGATCAGCCAGCATATTATAAAAGATAATTTTACCCTTCTCAGTTATGGGGATGTATTTCATTACTTTCATTATCGAATTTTGGCTAGGTGCATCAAAATTAGGACAATATCACCTATTAAATTTCCATTTACAAAATTTACAAATATGTCATCAATACAGTTCCTCCCTCTTGTGTGGCTAAAAATACACGGTGTGAAACCGTAACTTTTTTACAAATCAAGTTGATTTGTTGTAGTTTGGTGGTTCTCTGGTGGTTCAGAGGTAGTGCTAAATTTGGTATTAAAATTGCCTCATATTATACAATTACCTGTATTCAAATTTAAAGCCGATTTTAAAGCTTTTAGAAAAGAGTCGAATTCAGTCTGAGGAGACCTATAAATCTTAGTACAGTTATCTTATAATTTTTACATAAAACAGCAGATAACCTCACTGGACAGTGTAACAATTTTTTTAAATCTACACAATTCAGTTTGCTTGCACATAGATTGAGTGAGCCGCCATAGGTAGAACTTATCTTACAGGCAGATGAACTCATATCCTACTTAGGGAACTTAGAGATCTTGCGTCTGCTCCCTTCATCAGAGTTCTGTTACACAGACTATTTCCAACGATTCTCCACAATTTACCAGATACGCTTCTAGTTCTGATAGTTTATGTGTAAAATACCATTTTTTTTTAATCTACTGAACATCTTGACTAATTTGCTTTTTTTATTGGATCATCTTTCTTATTAACTTTATCAGTTATAATATTATCAGTTATAATATTTTCCGTAACTAGCTATCTTGCGGCTGTCTCGTTTGTGACTAAAAAAAGAAATTACAGCATCTTACCACCACGTTTCGAGGCCAACCATTTCCACCATAAAACGACTCATATGCAATTTCAACTATATTCAATTTTAACTCAAACAATAGAAGCAACTTGCTTAGCAATCTATCTGAGGAAAATCCGTCTAAATCTGTATTTAAAAGGAGAACAACTATGTGAAGTTCCAATGCGATAAATATGGAAGTCAAGGGGCTCAAACGAGTCAAAATATAATCAAGAAACATGAAACACCAAGTCTACATTTCCTTCTTTTGAATTAGTAGCTGCAATGACTGAGCTGGACTATCTATAAAACCTACAAAATTGGGAGAAATGGATTTCTATCTCTTGATGTACTTTATTTATAGCGAACAAGAGATCGAAGCACCGGGAAATAGACACATCGATTAAAGTAGGCAACGCAATTATAGGTATTCACTGAAGTAGTTGTTTTGCATTTTTTACGTGCTAGTATTTTGAGTTTATATTAGTTGTTGAACGTTTTTGTTAACATGGTGCAACTTTGAGGTGGTTGTTTTTGTTTTTAGTGATTTAAACAATAATAAAAATTAGCTATCACCGATCCAGCATTTTGCAACTTTGTGTACCAAATCTAAAATACTATTCAAAGATCGTGTAAACTTTCCACTAATGTTACATCTTATTAGGGATTGATTTAATAATATACTAATTTATTTCACTTGTGCTTTTTATCAGATTCTTAAATTATCTTTTTTTAGGGTCCTGAAGAACGTGGAGCCATTATTCAAATGTTGGAAAGTGTTTATAGGTTCACTCTTGGATCATTTGCTGGTGGTGAGTATAAAATTATTTTTTTGTTTCAATTTCCCATTCAGTTGGTTTAGAGTTTTAATATAGTTACAAATTTTTAGACTGATCCTGCATCATTTTTTTAACGTAATGTGTAATGTGTTAATTTCTTTGCAGAAGGTTACATAGTTTGAATGACAATATGGTTTATTTATCTGAAAATATGGTTTCTTTATTCTTCTATTGAGTGTTCTACATCCTCCCCATATTTCATGTACGTGAGTTCTATTAGTACAATTATGTTAAGGTGCTTCCTTAGATAACTGTCTCTTAAATGAGGCTTATTACTGTTCTATTTTTTCCCTCTACGTTCGGTAGCTTTTCGTCGAGGGACCTGCCTTGAAACACCTACCTATATCGCATTTGGGTTCAGGTCCAATCATTGGATTCGCTCTGCTTTTCTTTCTGAGATTGTATAAGGTCTGATTTATTAAATCCGGCCCATTATAATAAGCTATTCAATTAAGGTGGTTGGGAAAACGCAACTGACACATAATATTTGCAGCGACAAACGTTTCTTATCTTTTACGCTTGCTCAAGTATTTACATGGTTTATTATTATGTGGTTTATTATGATACTATGCGCGCTCGTTAAAATGACTGATAATTTTTGATTTTATTTATATAATTCAATTATGAAAGAAGCAGCTGCAATAAAAATATCCATTTCATTATTTTTACGAGGAGTTATAAAGAGATAAAATTTGTAAACAAAAAGAACAATTTATATTGAGGGTTGCGATATTGTGGACTGCGAGCGGCGGCCTCGTAACTAGGTATTACTTATTGGGACGTAGTAGTACTTGTGGCGTTCCAGGTCAAAATATGTAAGTGTAATGGGATCTGGTCTTTTTGGTTGCTGCGATTTGATTTTATTGTTCCTCCTGACAGGTTGCAGCTTGCGATTGCATCTTGCTGATCAACGCCGAAACTTATTCTTTTAAACGATTTTTAAACTTGTAGGTTTTAAATGAAGTACATCGGTGCGAACATTTCATCCACTACACAATTCTAGGTTTAGTAGGATTTTTAGAGCTAACTCCAACGACTTCCTGGAGCGCACTCAAATTAGCAAGGTGTGTATACAAACAAGTTAGGTTGTCGGTCAAAGGCTGAATCGTTGTTTCTGCGAGATCAGCGGAAACCAGTTTCTTAGTTGCCTATAGCTTGAGATGCAGTATCTTTAATGGGGGAGAAACTGAATTCAACGACGGGACCGAGCGTCTGGAGTGGACAGAGAGCTTGCTACATGACTAAACGTGCGCCTATGAATTTAGTGATTTAGAAGGGAGGCGACAAGAACAGGCTGCATACGATCTGGCTGGATATACATCTTGACCACTCAAATATGTTCAAACAACAACTTTGAGACTATGTAGCCTATCTTAAAAGACAAAACTAGCAGTTTTTGCAGGAAGATACTGATGAAGACGTAAATGACCCGAAGTACATCTGCACAGAACCGATTGACGCATATAATGCTGCGCACGTGTACATTGAGGATTTACAAACAAGACAACGCCATCATTTTTCTAAATTCTTGCCAAAACCTAAAGAATTACCAGGGTTAACCATGTGTTAGAAGAGAGAGTCCATCCTAATGCCGACTTATTAAGCATAAATCAAAACGTTACAAGGCCACATTAGAATTAGTCTCGGAAGGGAAACGTCAAAGTGATTTCAGAGATTTCAAGATTACAAAGTTTATGTTGTTTAATTCCTTTTGTGAACGTCACGCCCAATATCAGGTTACTTGTCCGTCTATAACAGTTGATGAGATACAGAAAGCTTTAAAATGCAAAAAGAACTTCATTGCGCCTGGACCAGGCATTATTACGAATTTTTGGCGGAAAATGTTTACGTGCACGCACGTACATTTGGCTAGAGAATACATATCGTATCCCCATGGGGAAAATTGTATTCAACTGTGGCTTACTGAAGGGTGGACAGTACTGCTGTATAAAAAAGGATCTTCATCTGATCCAAAAAATTACAGGCCCATAACTTGCCTAAACACTTGTTATAAGATATTTACCAGCATCTTATATGAAAGATTATTAAATTCCCTACAACCCGTTTGGGGACGTATCTACGAATAGCTTGGATCTAAGAGAGGTTTGGCTGGTTGCAAAGAAAATCTTTTAATTGATGGTTGCGTCATTAAAAACGTAATACAATACAAACGCAACTTATCCATGGCCTGGATCGATTACAAGAAGGCATTTGACATCACTACACATAGTTTCGTTATAAAACTAATGGAGAGCCTAAAAGTGCACGAGAGGCTAGTGAATTGCACGCAAACACTCATGGTTCAACTCGCTTTGTCATTAAACCTAACAAGAAAAGCAATTTAACGAAAGCAGTCCGTTACCAAAGCCGGATCTTACGAGGCATCTTTCTTTAGGTCTTTGTTGTATTGCATTTCACTACTCCCTCTATCCGTACCTCTACGCCGCTTTCCATGTGGAAAACATGGTAGGTGGATACACAATGTAAGCCATATGTTTTATATGGATGATTTAAACCTCTACTTTCCCGGCAAAAAGGTCCTTAAACATAGCCACCACCACCAGGTACACTAAAGACATGAGTGTGGCATTTCGATCAGATAAATGCGCTGTGGTCGATCTCAGAAAAGGAAGACCGGATATAGAAATTCAACTTGGCAGATATTCAACTTGCCCACGGATCGACCTTCTCACAACTTAAGGTTGATGAGAGATACCTGTATCTTAGCATGAGTGGAAGTTATATACATGATGCAGTCAACATCCAGAAAACTCTCAGCAGCAAGTACAAAAACACCATAAATAAAATTTGGCACTCAGAGTTAAGCGGAGCCAACAAAGTTGTCGCCATAAATATGCTTGCTGTTCCGATACTATTATATAGTTTTATTATCATAAAATGGCGGCAAGATGAGCTGAAAATCCGTAACCAATCTACAAGAAAGTGAGGCATATCAATCGCAGCATCCGTCCTAGGTCTTCCGTGCTCAGTGTTTACTTTTGCGAAATGAAAGTGGTTGAGATTTCCTGACTATTGAATCCATGCATTATCGTATGGTAATAGCAATGGCTAATAGGATTACCAACAACCTAGATAACTGTCTGTTATGAGGTTTGTGCATGAGCATGAATTAGCGACTGTGGGGTCATTTGTATATAAAAAGGCTGCAAAAAGGCGTCCAAATACCTGGACTATTGTGCTTGACAAATATGCGGTACCATGGCAGTGAAGCATTGAACATGATGGAGTTAGATATCGAGGCTGCCAAAAAGGTAGTTCGAAAATCAGAATCGGCAATATTCAAACAACTCCATCGGGATAAATCTATGCATGGCCAATTTTATAACGACATTGCCGAGTTGGAGCGGGCACCACAATTAACATGCGGCTTTTAAAGATCTGCTGGCCCACGATCTGAGACTGAGGGATTAATTCTTGCTTGCCAAAATGGTGTAAACACGCTTGTGTACCTTAAGAATATAATGACCGTAGAGGTGGCAGATACGAACTCACGAGCCTGCAAGCCAGTCTCAACCAGAGACTCTAATTCATATTCTTTCCGCATCCATAGTGTACGCTAGAACTAAATACATCCAGCGCCATAACGCCGCCTTAAAGGTGCTATATTTGCATCTACGTAATTCTTACGGTATGGATAAAGACCCGGTTGGATTCTATGTCCTGACGGATACTGAGACCGCAGTTAAAAAGTATAGCCGTATCCTCAAATGAAAAAAGCCGTATCCTGGACACTTTGAGTTTACTTCGGTCACATGTCCCGACAATGACATAACGACTTACTCTATTATTTAGCTGTTGAGTTTCTTTTGAGGTGCACGCTACAAACCGAAAAGAATTACTAAATATAATACCTTGTTAGTAGAATATCATATACATATATTTAAGCCTAGACTATCCTACTATTCTAGACTATACTCCTAGACGACATTCTTATGCCTAAACTACACTCTCATTATTCTATCAGAGATAATCCAAACAAAAGGTACTTGCCTATGACTCACAGTAAAGCCAACGGATCAAATGTTTCTTGAGGAATTTCAGATTAACATGCCATACGCTTCTTACTACAAGATATTCGTTTCTTTTAACAGATCATTTAGTATGCTCGCTCAGACACAAATCAGCATGCGATATATTTTCTCAAAAGTTCACAATCTGAAACCCAGTCGAAAGAGCCAATGTTACAATTCAGCAGCAAGTTAATTTGAGAAAAGTGGAGAAGTTTACGTCAAAATATAAAGCACGTGCAAAGAAGGGGTTCTTCGACTTTATGCAAACC
>WYDF02065680.1:0-11611 GCA_009867245.2 Adranes taylori
AAGTGTATTGTATTGAATTATTATTGTTTAAATAATGAGTATACTTATCTGTTTTGAATTATCTGATTTGTAATTAGGATATAAATTTTGAATATGTTTTAAATGGCAAATAAAGGTTGATTATTATTATTATTATTATTACATCTACACTTCTTGACTGTTTAAATGCTACTTGGTTGTTTCAATTTTAAAATTAACCTATAGAAATCAAGATTTACGCCTCACGACAACACGACAAGTTAAGAGCGCTACGTGATTGTTGTAATATTAGTCTTGTCCTGTCTAAAACAACATCTAGTTTACAGGATTATTTAAGGGCCACTTGGTTCTAGGCATTTCAATCTTAACCCACCACAAGCGATATCTAACATTGAAGACTACTTTAACATCACCTGGATGTTGCAATTTTAATCCTAACTTGTCAAAAACGATATCTTGCAATCAAAACTATTTAAACGCCACCTGGTAACTGAAATATTATTTTTGATCAGCTCAAAGCACACTTAATGTTCACGACCCTTTAAAAATCACCTGCTTCTTGGAAGTATAGCCTTAACCGTCAAAAGCGGCATGTATCGTTTAAAACTAGTTAAACGCCTCCTGGTAACTGCAGTTTGATTCTTGATCTGTCAAGAGCGACATTAACCTTTCATAACTGATATTTTACCCTAATCTGGTCAAAAGAGATATATAGCATACAAGACTACTTAAGCGTCACCTGGTTCTAAGGATTCAATCTTTAACTCTCCAGAACGACATCTGACATCCAAGAGTATTCGAAAGATGACTAGTACTTAACATTTTATAATTTATTAAACTTTTCTGGTTACTCGTTGTTTGAATTTCAATCTTATCTGTTTGTTATAAGTCTAATCTTGAACTGGCTAAAAGAACGTCTACTTTACATAACAATTTTACCTGATTGTAGGAATTTTAATCCTAACCTGTCACAAGCATTTTTTACCGAAGAAGATAATTGACATGTTCTCTAGATATTGTAATTTTATCTTATCTGTCAAAGGTGATATCTAGCAATCAAAATGACTCAAATGCCACCTGGTAACTAGTCATAATGTATCAAAAACGACATTCAATGTTCATGGCTATTTAAAAGCCAACTGGATTTTAAAATATCAGTCTTCAGCAATCAAAAGTGGCACCTAGTGTACAAAACTATGTAATCAACATCTGGTAAACTTCAGATTGATTGTTGATGTGTCAATAGTAACAATTACCGTGTATGACTGGTTCTTGCCATTTAAAATGCCACATGGTTCTTGCCATTTAAATTTTAACCAGGCAAAAGAGACACCTCGCTTTCAAAACTATTTAAGCGCTACCTCGTTTTTAAATTTTAATCTAGCAACCACCTGGTTACTAGAATTGCAATTTTAATCTAACGAAAATGACATCTATTGCTTACGAACATGTTTATCACTATTTCGTTGTACAAATTTTAATTTTACCTTGTCAAAAGCAAAGAATAACGTTAATGACGTAATGAATAATTCCTGGTTGTTTGAATTTTAATTTAAATCTGTTGAAAATGGCATCTGGCATTCAAGATTATGTACACACTATCTGGTTGTCGAAATTTCAAGATCATCTTGTCCAAACGACATTTACGCATCATGACTCTTCAAGCGCTATATGGTTGTTGTAATTATAGTCTAAATTTTTCGAAAAGGAAATCTACTCTTCATGACTATTTAGGCACCATCTGGTTGTAAGAAGTTTAATCCTAACCTTGTCAAAAGTCGGGTCTGTACATCAAAAGAGAATTATACCGATTGATACTTGCGAAAATGCTCACTCGAAGACAATCAAATAAAGCTCTAAATGCGTCTCCTTTAAACTGGTTTGGATATGGCTTTTTATATGAAATCGGAGATTTTCGGAATCCGGCTTCGACGGCGGCACTTTTTGTTGCTACCTGTGGTAATTAGGCAAGGCATGGATGAAATTTGTGCTAACATTTTTGAGCAGAATTTTTGTCGAATAAGATTCTACGATTCCATAATTCTATGATAGGGAGCTCTCCACTCGGAGTTTACTTGATAGGGAGCTCTCCACTCGGAGTTTACTTGGAAACAAGCAACGAGCTGCAACCCCGTTCTACTACGGATTTCATTTCCACTAATCCCAGGAACGCTGACATGTTATACATTAACGGTTGAATATGGGACTTAGTGCTTATGACTATTTAAGCGCTACTTGGTTGTTGGAATTTTTAGTTTAACCTGTTGAAAATCACAATTAGCATTCGAGACTATTTAAACGGCTCTTGGTCATTAGAATTAAATTTTTAGTTTCGTTCGGATAGAGTAACAAACTGTCTATATACTCTGCAACGCACACATGCTTATGTTAATGCTACAGTTTGTTATATGCTAGATCAAAAAACGTTTGATCTAGTTTTCTGATAGTTATGTGACTAATTCGTAGAGCGTTCGAACACGTTTTGGACCGGTACGTAAACTGTTATCTGATTACTATTTCAGTATATGAATCGGATCAAGTACTCGTAGTACGTGGCATGCGCAGTAATAAAATTTAAGGAATGTCAATTCACTGCCGTTGATTTACAACTAGTAGTGTAGTACATGTCTGTTTTATTGTTGTTTGGATCCTAGTTGTAGGCTAGCGAATTGGAATTAGATAATAGAGCCTCATGAATGTCTCAAACACTATTGCACCCAATTATTTTTATAATAACGGCTTACAACATATTAATAACCATAAAAATAACTCCAATTAATGCTACAGTTTGTTATATTGTTGGTGTGATGCTAATGGCGTTTAGTGTCAGAACCAATCAGAAGCGCGTTCGGACGGAGATCAATTGAAAACTAGTTGCAAAGTCGTACACAATCCGCACAAAGCCATCTGTAATCAATACGAGAACTATCCATTAACAGTCTTCAACTACTTGTCCGACTAAAGCCCTTATCTACCGAAAACTACAACTTGTTTTGAAGGCTATTTAAACAGTACATAATAATAATATTATCCTGTCAAAACGACAAAGTGTTGAAGCCTATTTGAACGCCACCTGGTTGCTGTTATTTCAATTTTAATTTGTCAAAAACGACATTTACCGCTTATGACGATTTCGTTTGGATTTTAATTTTATCTTGTCAAAAGCGACAAACAACGTTCGTAAGAATTCCGTCGCCACCGTTGGAATTATTGGAATTTCAGTTTTAACCTGTCGAAAACAACATCTAGCATTCTAGATTATATAAACTCTTCTGGCTGTTGGGATTTCAATTTATCTTATTAAATATCCTCTTCAGAACTATTCAAGCGCCATTTGGTTGTCGTAATTTTAATCTTAACCTATCGAAAACAAGACCTTCTTTTCATGACTATTTAAGGGCCACCAGGTCTGAAGAATTTTAATTCTAAACTATAAGATTCTAAACTATCAGATTCTAAACTATCAGATTCTAAACTATCAGATTCTAAACTATTAGATTCTAATTCTAAACATCTAGCGATGAAGACAATTTAAACGCCACATGAAGGTTCTAATGGTAATCATAATTTTATTATTAACTGCGACATCTACTGTTCTAAATTATTTAAACTCTTCCTCGTAACTGGAGTTTCATTCTTGGTCATGATCCGTCAAGCGAGACAATTACGGTTCATGACTGTTAAATGCCACATTGTAATAAAGCATGTTACTTAAAATAAATTAAATTGATTAAAATCATGAAATAAGTAAAAACCCGGCACTTGGACAAACCAGTTAATAAATTTAAAAGCATATATTGTTTTGAAAATACAAGATACGAACGAGTTTGCATTTCGCGCACCGTCTGGCTTATCAGAGAATTGTATAGCAGAGAATTATATTGCTTTCCTGTGCTATGTGGGGTTTGTTACACACACGTCACCTATGTTTAATATGTATGTATGTTTTCTGCATATAATGTGTCGGCGTCGTTGTTTGAGGTTACCTGTATCTACGCTTCAATATGTAAAAGACCACATCGGGAACAAAATGATACGTTTGACTCATCGCTGGTGCTGCGAAGACTGATTGTTTCTACTGCAGCGTGTGAGTCTCGCCGACAGAGGAATTGTGTGTTATGTCAACCACACAGGTTAGACGTAATGCGAAAATTTGCATAGAACTATGTGTGGAGACTGTATCAGGTAGTAATCAGCGTGTGATTGGCTGAGCGCTGACCTGTATACCGAGCAAAAGTTGAGTGACGGCTCAGGCTTATAAATACCGATATTTTAAATAGAAATATTTAGTTCTTTATTTTGAGAACTCGAATAAAGCCAGTAGAGTGACCAGCCAAGTCAGCCAAGCCGAGATATTGAGCAGAACGACAGCCAGCGATTTGGCGCGTTTGGTAAGCAAATTCATTTACCATTCATTGCTATAGAGTTCGCATGTATTTCCAAGAGATTTATTTCTCCTTCTACCTTATCACCAATCTATTTCCTATTCACTAGACCATACATAGTTGGTTTCATGTGCTCAGTAGCAGTAACACTTGTGCTAATCGGGGTGTTATTTTGACTGACGGTATTCTCCTTTCTGTTCCATTCACTAGAGTATATAATTCTAGTCCCCGCTAATCGAGGTTAGTTTAGTCACTCAGCAAACATAGCACCAGAGCTAATCAGAGTGTTGGTAACATATAGTGGACTAAGATTCCTATCTTGTCCGTTATACAGATCGTGCATTTAGATTTACCCCCGAGTTTCTGTTATATAATTAAATATTTGTACTTGCTTTTCGCATTATTACTGTTTTATTATTTGATCACCGCACATTTACATGCACCGCTTTTATTTTGTTTTGTAATTATTATTGTCGTACATTAGTTCTATTTTATCTGCACCGCTTAAATATTGTTTTATGATAGAATCGCTATTATTTATTTGCTAATCTCCATTGTTGCGTCATTAATTTAATTTGATAGTAACTTAGTTGTTCATTTATATTACTTCATTTATTTATTTTGTCTAAAAAACCAATAGACGTTATTTTGTTAAATCGTTAATGCTGTTTTATTAATTAGCAGCTGGAATCTTTTTCAGCTGCCCACAAGAGCACGAGCACCTGGACTACTCACGTACTCGTAACTACTCGCATTCTCAGCATTCCACTGAGGACCGGTAGAACAATATGAACGGTTCCACTGTGCGGGCTCATGTTAACCTCGGCGCCCGAGAATTCATATTTCCGAACGCTGTTATATTCTGTAATAATTAAGATATTTGTTTGCGCCATCTGTGACAATCGCTACGACTCTCTGTTAGCAGCGAACAACAGTCTGTAACAACATTGTTCTTAGAATTATAATCTTAACCAGTCAGAAAAAACATCTAG
The DNA here is from genome assembly GCA_009867245.2 of Adranes taylori. Lineage (NCBI taxonomy): Eukaryota > Metazoa > Arthropoda > Insecta > Coleoptera > Staphylinidae > Adranes > Adranes taylori. The sequence continues at coordinate 5,357 of WYDF02065680.1, forward strand.
CGCTAAAGAATATATAATCACCACCTGGTATTTCAAATTTCAATCCTAAACTGTCGATAACGAGATTTGACATCCTAGAATTTTTAAACGGCACATGGATTGTACACCATTTATTGGAAGTTTCCAAATTTTCGGGTTATTGGTTCTTTGGTTTTCGGTCTTCTCATCTCCGAAGAGTCTATCTAGCGTTTAAGACTACAAATTTAAAAGCCAATTGGTTCTTGATGTCTCAAACTTAACCTGAAGCGTCAAGGCTAATTAAAGGACGTCTAGTATCTAGGCTTCTGGATCGAGTATTAGATTTAAAAATGGAATTTCAAAAAACCAAGGCTTTACAAGTGCCATATACTTAACTTTTTTTCTTTTAAATTTTTATTTACTCTTGCACTTCTTAAAATAGTTTCTAGTACGAGCCAACGTTGCATAATCAAATTTTAACAATGAATAAAATTCATTTACAAAAGAATTATCTTTAGTTCTATAAGAGGATATTACTAAGCATACACGAATTTTTTTTTGTTATTTAGGATTTTAGCTATGCCTGGGGTGCAGAATTTAAATATGAAATCAGTTTTTCTCTATCTGCTCTACTTTTTATATCAGTATTTTTTTGAACGTGTAGTTCTACACGAAATGTACAGTTCTAAGTGCATTTTGTGCAGTTATAAATCGCATATACAAAGACTGGTTCATGTATATTTCCCTTAATGTCCACCAGATGGAGTAAACTTACTTTAATGAGTCTTAACACTTGAGATTAGTTTGTGAGTTCTCGCTGTGCAGAGTAGATTGAAGTTTAGGACAGAGTTGTTATAAAATTATCCCAAAACGTATTGTCTTGTAGATTGTTTTATTTGTGTTGTTGAATAGAAATGAACTGAGTTGAATTGGAAATAGTTGTGTAATGTGTTTTGATAAATTTGCGGAGAATACATGTAAAAAGTAAACTGAAAAGCTATTATTGATTTTGTTCAAAAAGTTTATTTTGGTTTTTTTTGTGTTGGCTTCATGATTAAGATAAAACTTGAGCATCGCTTCAGGTCTGTAGAACTTGTACAAAAAATTTACGGCAGTAGACTACCGTGAAAAGAAATAGTCTAAAATTCAGCATACCGGTGGTTTGGAGAGAAACTAAAAACCACTTACGTGATTGCTATTTTTGCTTACCATTTTATCCAACGTTTCACCAGCTACCAGAGCTCTGTGAGGACGAATGTTGTTCTTTAGATCACACATCTGATACTTATGAAGGTGACAGTGATTTTGATGGGATGTCATCAATTTCTCAAGACTTTCCCAACCACAATGAGTTAATGACCTCACCAGAGAATGACCTCTCAAAAGAAGCTTCTGATGTATTGTTTCTCAGGTTGTGGAATAAAAATTTAGCGAAGAAGGAACCAAAATTACTTTTCACTGTACAAGAGAAAACGCTTTGCTCCTCAAGAAGATAATGTAGCATTTTGTCATACTGGAAAACATTGAGACTCCTGGCATTTTGAGACTCCTGAAAAAAATCTCCTGGTTTTCTTGAATGTTTTCTAGGTAATTGGCGCCTACTTATTTACAACTCGAAGCGAAGTTAGAAATGTGTTGTTCTACTCAATAGGCACAAATTCGGTTCAATACCAAGTGCATACTAACCGACAATGAAATAAGAATAAAACACAATCGTCTTGGAGAAGATACAGTATTATGAACATTAAGTGATTTGTGTACACCTAAAAATAGTAAACTTTCTCCTTAGACAGCAAAGTGGCTACACCAAATATCCTTGCTTCTTGTGCCTCTGGGATAGCAGAGACGAAACGTCCCACTGGGGTCGAAAAGTGTGGCTCAATGGAGGAAACATGGACGTTTCGAGAAAGAATCTCACTAGCGACATCTTAGTTAAACGAGAGAAAATCATCTATCCTCCACTGAATATCAAGCTGGGACTTATATGAATTAGTTTGTAAAGGCTTTTGCTAAGAACGAATCATGATTTGCATGTATAGGGAAACAAATGACTCACTTGAGTACCAACTTATTAGTGAAGGAATATTTGACAGTCCCCAAATAAGACAAGTTATTAAAGATCCTGTCTTTGCAAATTTGATAAATGATGCTGGGCAAAAAGCCTGGACTTGTTTTGTTGTAGTTATCCGAAAATTTTCTGGGCAAACGCAAAGCTGAAAACTGTGTTGAACTAGTAAACGAGATACTTAATAGTTTCAAATTCCTTCGGCGTAACATGAGTATGAAGTGGAAACACATGAACAATAAAAACACTTGATATATTTTGGCCACTACATTCGTTACATTCGTGGACAGGATACATTCGTGGACATAATACATTCGTTTGGACTTTAACTTCAGAGGTCAGGAAAAGAGTGCAGCATTTGCATTCAACACTTACTAAGTGACATTGTTTTGCTTTTCATTCATTACGCAAATTAAATGATTAATACACAATTAATTTCCTCGACATTTTGAAATGTTATACTAAGTCTGGGTAATAGTATATATATCACACATTTCTTCATAAGAGGATTTCTTTATTTGAGGTTACGGTCTGCATGGAAATGATATGATTCGCTTCATAATAAATAATATGACAAATATATACAACACGTTTAAATAATAATTTCCATAAATCTCTTCTGATTAGATGGTTCCTCAAATTATATTGTGGTTTGGGAATATCTGGGAGAATAGAAAACGCGGAACGTGGTTCCCGTCCTGCAAATATCTCCTGTATGTGAACACTTCTTATTGATAATACCAACCAGCTTTCTGGGAATTATCTCTGAGTACAATCACCGTGGTGTTCATTCTCCAGATCATTGCACCAGCTATGTAGCAAAATATAAATCTAAATACAAATGTATATAGCTTAGAGATATGTTGGTGGCAGTCGTGGCTTCCATCATCGGGATACCTCTGTTAACATAACGAAATGGTACAACATAATATATCTACTAGAGAGATCCAGGAGTATACGATTCGTGGATCGGATCCTCTAGATGTCTTCTCTAGTAGATAATAGTTTCATTGGTTAATGATCAAACTGCCATCGGTGTATTTTATGATCAAAATGCATCGATATATCCTTGATGTCATTGCATGTTCTTAGATTGAGATCCACCTCGGTTTGGCATTTAAATGTTTCTATGTCCCAGGCGTGGTTTCTTGAAATCCAAGGACTTGGTGCTTAATGTGTGGATGGTGGTCTCGGATTAAGATCAGCTTTGTTCCGACCTGTTACTTGAGGTGAACTCTTCAAATTTTACAAGTGTGATTTCTTAAACTCCTCGGACTAAGTATTCTGGGAATTTCTCGTCCGCCTTCCATAACCCACACTTCAACACTCTTTCCATTGTTTCTAACCTTCTACTTTATGGACCGTTCCTACGGGCACCTTGCCAACTGCTGCTTGTGGGTTTTGATGATTCGGGCTAGCGGCTAGCTGTTTAAACATGCGATTCTTTCTTTGATGAGTACCTGTTTTGGTATTAGTTTGGGCTTGGTTCCATTTGCACCTGTTCTGTATCCTTGTTAGATGTTCTCTGAACCAGCTGCTCCAAGCATCTTCTTTAATTTTCTGATCAAATTGCCATAGGCGTGTGCCGTTACTAGTTATCGATGTACTGATTGGATTTGGAGGTCCCACCAGCTTGTGCTTTATCATTCCCGGACTTGCTGCCAGCACAGATATATCTTTGGTGTCATTCGAAGGCCTTGGACTTAGATCCATCTCGGCTTGGCATGTTAAATCTTTTAATGTCCCAGGCATGGTGTCTTGAACTCCTAGAACTTGGTGCTTAATGTCCGAATCATAGTCTTGAATTGAAATGAGCTTCAATCTGACCTGCTACTTGTTGTGAGCACTTATATTACCTGTGTGGTTCCTAAAACTCATCGGACTAGGTGTTCTGGGGACTTGTCGCCCGATTTCCATAACCCACACTTAAAGTGTGATGATAATTCCACCTGCTAGAAAGCTAAATATAAATATAAATAAAACGGCAGTATTACTTGCGGACATCTTGGAGTATGGCAGCCGTGACTTCAATCTTTAAAATAACCCTGTTAGAGTAACGAAATGTTACAGCATAATCTATATACTGGGGCAATCTAGAAGCATACGATCAGTGGATTGCATCATTTTGATGTCTTCTGTAGTAGATAATAGTTTTATTGGTTAATGATCCGCTTTTTGGTATACTTAAATAACACAGTTGAGAGTCTACAGGTTTGAAGTACCTGCTGGTTTCAGACATTACCTGACTTCTGCGTAAATATATTGCTGAGTTTATCTAGCCAAACTACGACGGCGGTAACGGTGGGATGTGATTGCCTTCCGCTTTTCTTCTTGATCTAAGCGAATGGTCTATTTTCCGTGATTAGCACTGGTTTTTTTTTCGAATTGGTTTCTAACAATACTCTCTGGATTGTTTCTAATATTCTCCTTTCTGTATTGCTCCTATCCGCACCTTGCCATCTGCTCCCTCGTGGGTTTCGATGATTTGGCCTAGTGGCCATCTACTTTTGATATATGGTTTCATCTTTGATGAGTACTGTTGTCCCTGTGTTGATATTAGTTTGGGCTGGTTCCATTTGTATCTGTTCTGTATCCTTGCTAGATATTCTCTGGACTAGCTGTTCCAAGCATCTTTAATTTTTTGATCTAATTTCCATCGGTGTGTGACGTTACTACTTATCCGCCGTGACTTCCATCCTTGAGATACCCTTGTTAGCATAACGAAATGTTACAGCATAATATATTTACTGGGGTCATCTAGGAGGATACGATCAATGGATCGCATGTCTCCTGTAGTTGATAGGAGTTTAATTGGTTAATGATCCGCTTTAGTGGGATACTTAAAGAATGGTTACACAGTTGAACTATTACATAAAGTATAATGAGATATAATGTTTTAATAAATAATTATGTGATGGTGCAATGTCTGAGAGTCTACAGGTTTAAAGAACCTGCAGGCTCCAGACATTACCTGTTTACTGCGTAACACTTAGGCCGTTATTCTAAAAATATAGGAGACACCAGTGAACGACAAGGTGAAAGTGTTCACCAGGATATTAAAGCTATGGAGGCACGCTGCCAAAGAAGATGGGATACGAACATGATGGCAGTTTAAAAAGGGATTGTTTCAAAATACAGTCAAGTATGTCATAGAAAGAAATTTCCAGTGTTTAGTGAGTAGTTGGTTTCATCGATAACATTTTCCTCTATCTTAGTAGAATAATATAAATTCCGGGTTTAGTTTTTTATTTGACCTATTGATGCAACTTAAAATAAGTTAACGCATATTTAATATCTTAGAAACTTGACCTTTGGGGCCAAAAATTAATGCCATATCTGATTTTAGAGCATCAAATTCAAATACTCCAGCAGCAAAACAACTGTTGGACTTTGTTATCATTTTCATAAGGCACTTTGCAATATATATAAAACTATTTTTAAGACTTCGCTAACTTTGTCTTCCTTAAAGTGTAGGTACAACATTTTTGACTAAACTAAAATAAATTCTCAAATGTTATTTATACACAAACAAATTTAAAAAAATCAATATTGGTTAATAACTTCTTTTTCGAGTTATGGTGATTATATGTTGTTGATGAACAGATATATCTAACGAATTGCATTCTAAAATGTTTGAGATTAAGAAAGAAAAAATGGGGAATACATATATATGCCTACATGTGTTAAATGACTTTAAGGATTACGAAAAGGATATCTTTATTGGCAGGAAAATAGTATTAACACATCGTTTCCTTAAAACGAAAATAAATCAGTTCGGTTTCTAAGTATTATTGATTACAACATGTTTATGTTTTTAATCAATTATGTTTTTTAAACATAAAAGATTATGTTTTGCTAAAAACTTGTTTATATGTTTAATAAATGAATTTGCAGTTAATTTCTTTTGAAACTTTTAAAACTACACAGCGGCGGAACTTCAAGAATTGTCCCCCCGCACCCCCCCCCCCCCTCCGCCGCAAAATAGAAATGTTTCACCAAATTATTTTTTTATTTGACAAGAAAAAAAAGGTTATTTGTATGATAGTCGAGCCCCCTATAGCTCAAGCCCCTCCCTTCCCCCAAATATTCTGTTCCCCGCAACTATGTACATCTAATTTAAGTATAATAAATATAAATGAACCTTTATGTAGCATAATCTTCTCTTCTTCGTCCAACGTCGTGGCCGACGTGTGGTGACTCTATGGAGGATGTTTCTGTGGTGCAGGGCGGTC
>WYDF02065691.1:0-11611 GCA_009867245.2 Adranes taylori
AGACCACCAAAAATAAGGCCAATGGGAAGACCACCGGAGCGATGGACAAACGACATAAAAAGAATAGCAGGACATACATGGCAACAGGTGTCAATTGATCAGGAAGAATGGAGAAGAAAAGGGGAGTCCTACATCCAGCAGTGGATATAAATAAGCTGTACAAGAAGAAGAAGAAGAAGAAGTGTTCATTTGATTTATCGCCAGCGACTTTAATAAGCCTCAAGAAGCTCTTGAAGACTTTGAAAAACCTTCGTAATAGAAAAAATGTTTGAGACTTCGTCCGAACGCTTACAAGGATGTTTAAAGCTTTAAGGTAAATATTTGAAAAAGCAATATTTGGTTGTATCAAAATATTTTTCATTCATAGTTTTAAAAATTTAAAACGTTAAGCTTTGTATCATCACATTTATTAACGTTGGTTATCAAAAATCAAAAATATTATTCGTGTGTGCTTATACGAGGTACGATCAAATAATATGCGAAATTTTTTAATTGCGCGGGTTCTAGAAATCCAACTTTCAAATTTTTTGTTGTTTTGTTAGTAGATATGTTCCCAAAGATATATTGATAGTTGCAGCCATATTGGTTATTTAATTTATTGCTAGCTGTCAATAAGGATACTTGTGTTTTTGTATCACGGCGATTTTTGATTTGTTACTGCCTAATGAAATCGGCTACAATCCTGAATTGCTCAAACAAATCGTGACGGGTGACGAAACATGGGCAATAGATATAACGTAGAAACTAAGGCCCAATCATCCCAATGGAAGCTTTTTGAAGAGCCAAGACCGAAAAAAACTCGCCAAGTTCGCTCGAATGTGAAGGTGCTTCGACATTGATGCATAGTGTACCATGAGTTCTTGACACCAGGTCGTACGGTGAGTAAAGAATACTACTACAAGTTTTACGCCGTTTACTTGAAGCAATCCGAAAAAAACGTCCGAACTCCTGGCGATTGCATCAGGGTAATGCATCTCCGCACACTTCATTCCTTGTTCATTATACTGATATTGATGAAATCAAAACAGAATCGCTAAAGCAATTAAACGCCGTATCGAAAATTGAATTTCAACTTCGAATAGCTGAAACAACGCGGGGAAAGTGTATTATGTCCAATGGGGATTATTTTAAAGGAGACAATACATTGAGGAATAATTTAATCCTCTTATCATTGAGGATTTAATCCTATTATCTTAATTTATTCCTCAAACATTGAGGAATAAATTAAGATTATTTGCGAAAACAAAAGTCATGATAATTGATAGACACAAAAACAATGAACCTAAAATTTAAAACGACACAATCAAGATACGACACAAACAACCATTTCAACTACCTAGGTTCAGTGATAGCGGATAGTGGGGATGTCTTAGAAATGTAGGTATGCCGTAAGATGTTGCGAATACCTTGAACTGCTCACAGTGCGAATTTCTAGATCCTATAAATTCAAAGGTAAGTACGAATTTAATTGAAGTAAATACAGATTTGGTTTAGAATTAATTCCTAGACCACAGGCACGGACCAGTTATATTTACAAATATTATTAAATGTTTCAACGCTTATCAGCATAGATATTATTACATCATCATAGATGTTGCTGCAGAAATTTTATTGGATATTTTAAATGGGCGTTTAAATTTATAAAACAAATAGAAAAATTAAATTAGAAAACAAGTGCGTACTCAACTTTTACTTCTAACAAAATAGCATGTAGAAAAAGCATAGTACGTAATTGTATTCATTATTTAAAATGAAAGTTTAAATCCAGGGATATTTAGAAAACAAATCGAAAATTCAAGTGCGTACTCAACTTTTACTTCAAATAGAATAGCATGTAGCAAAAGCATAGTACGTACTTGTATTTCATATGCTGAAATTAAAAACAATAAACGAGAAATTAAAAACATTGCAGGATACAACACAATCAACCATTTCAACTATCTAGGTTCAGTGATAACGGACAATGGGAGATGTGAGGTAGAAATCCAGAATCGTATTGCGATAGGAAGCGGTCAAACTGACCAAAATCTGGGAAGACACCAGCATCTGACTGTCAAAAAAGCTGACGCTCAGAGAATGGACGCCTTCGAAATGTGGGTAAACCGTAGGATGTTGCGAATACATTTTGACTGCCCACCATACGAATATCTAGATCCTAGAAGAGCTGAAAGTAACAACAAGGCTCACAGCAACAATAAACAGAAGCTTTGATAACAATAAACGTTGATACATTGATCATGTAGTAAGAGTCAGGGACTCAATGGAGCGCCTAATTATAGAAGGCAATGTAGAGGACACAAGATCCAGAAGACGATCTCCCACGAGATGGACTGATCAGATTAAATCAGGCATGGGAAACATATTTGCAGAAACAATCCATCAAGCGCAAGACAGAATAACATAGTTTGAAAAAATAGCGCAAGTCTCATGATGTCATCACGGCCATACGGAGGATGATGAACAGAGAAGGAAGAGGATTTGAGAAAAATGATAATTCCGCGTATTATTTGATCATACCTCGTATATGAAAATCTTAAGTAACTTTAAAATATATATGTTATTATTATGAGTTATTAAGAATATACATATCTATGTTTATAAGATAAAATTTATTTCTGTTATTAAATTATTTATAGTCTATCATGAAATGTATTTGTATATATTCGTACAATCAGAAAAATAAGCATTTGGAATCGAGCCAAAGCATTATCATTTTAATATAAGAGAAGTTGCAAGGAAGAATAAAAATGTTATTATTTTAATGCATTATAAAAATCAATTACATTAATCGACCTTTTAAATCAATTGACATATAAATGAACTCAATGAGAACAATTTGGCAATGGTGAGATGAACAGAACTTCTAAATAAGATTCGAAATACTGGCAATAGGAATATACGAAACAAACTATATTTATACACAATTTATAAGTATACTTATTTCCTTCACAAAAAATAAATTTTTGAACAATTTTCGAATTTTGAAGTGAATCCTAAAAAATATCAATAAATTTATAAATTATGAAGAAACGAATGGTTCTGGTCTTTTCAATGGCCCCTTTTTTTTCTGAGTAAGATCCGAAGCATTCAGCATTCCGATTTTTTACTTACTAGAATGTATTAAAATATTGATGGATGCTTAGGGGTCGATTTCCAGACAGTTTTGCTCAATAAGGTCCGAAGCGTTCACCATTACGATCACTTACTTGGCAGAATCTATTCCATTGGAAGATTGAATTGATGAAGAATGATATGAAGGGGGAGAAGGAAGAGGAAAGGTGGAGGTAGGATCTGAGTGTAGTAGAAATGCAAAACAAAGATTTCAGGAGAGATTGGCAAAAGTGAAATGGGATGATGTGGGAAGGGATGGAAGAAATAATGCAGGTAGTCAAAGCAAAAATGTTGGTCTATACACAAAAGAAAAGAAGAAATCATAGACAAGATATGGGGGTATATGATAAAAATGGATGGACAAAACGATAAAAGTTAGGGAAGTTTTAAGGAAAGTAAGTTTAGGTGAAAATTAATGGGAGGAATATGTGAAAGAAAAAGGGGCATGGAGACAGGAGGTGCGAAAATGATAGGAAGAAAAAGAACAAAGGAAATGGGAAGTTATAAATGCTATAAAAACGGAAGGAGAGCCGTGGAAATATTTGAGAAATAGTAAGAAGGAGAAGATGGGTAGAAAGAAAACAAGTAAGTATAGGAAAGCGGGAGGCGGCATGAAAACAAAATTTGACAAAGGATGTGTGTGCAAGTTAGCACAGGAATTTTGTAAGCGACGAGCGATCGGGGGTGCTCAATGTAACATCTTTCAGAAAAGAAGAAAATGATATCACTAAGAAACGAGTTAGTTTTTTGACTAAGAAACCACTAAGAAACCACTTTTATAGTTTTTTGTCAGTTTTAATTCTTATATTTACGCATTTTGTTTACTATTTCCTCAAACAGGGTGAATGAGGATACCAGTAGTAATATAGAAAGAAATGACCTGATAGAGGAGGGTTGGAGTGGACAGAAAATTACAATGGAAGAAGTAAGGGAAGAAATTAGGAGAATAAAGTAGGGGGAGCAACTGGACCTGATAGGGTGACTGTGGATGTGCGTTAGTAAGAGGTATAAATAAAATACGATTGGGAGCATATAGTATGTTGGATGATGGGAAGCAAGGAGAGATTGTGCCGGTATATAAGTGAGGGAATAGGAGAAATGTGAAAACTTACAGGGGGATCACGATAATGAATGGTACATACATACTATATGCAACGATTATAAATAGAAAGTTAGAGAGTTAAATAAAAGAGAAAATGATCTTGTCGGAAAGTCAAACTGGTTTTGTGAAAGGAAAGGGAGTAATGGACAACGTTATATTATCAAACTTATAATGTGTATAACTTTTTACCCTTCCTTATAACGAGGAAATAAGGAAGGGTAAAAAGTTATACACACTATTTGTATATTTAAATGCGACTTCCGATAAGATTGATAGGGAAAAGTTATGGGTGAAAATGAGAGAGTTAGGAATATCTGAAAGGGTTAGAATGAGAATTAGAGACTTCTATGAAGAGACAAAGGTAAGGGCAAAGTTTGGATATGAGGTACCTGAACGGTTAACGGTGGGAAAGGGGTTCAGACAGGATTGTCCGCTAAGCGCTAGTTTATTCAACATCTATGTTTCTCATTTGGAAGGCGTTTTGAAGCGGTGTGGCAGGATGGCGGTGTGAATATAGGTGGTAAAAGAATATGGCCACTGAGCTACGCGGATGACATAGGTTGTATGGCTAGCAGTAGGGAGGAAATTAAAGAGTTAACGGGAAGGGTGAATAGATATATGGAGAAGAAGGTTATGGAAATGAATGTGAGCAAAACAAAAATGACCGTATGCAAGAGAGGGGATAGCGAAAATAGAAAGGATGAATTTGAGTTAAATGGCTCATAAATTAAAAAAGTTAAGAAATATAAATATTTGGGATATATGTTGAGTAATGGGAGTGTGACATGGGACATGTGGGCGTGTGAGTGGACATGTGGGTATGGTACTAAAAAAAGCGGGGATGGCTGCGGAGTTTAGTTAATGTATGGATAGAAAATTTCGGTGATTCGGTCAAAATGAGAATGGTCCTATTAAAGGTGTGTGTATGGAGTATATTAATGAATGGGCAGAGGTATGGACGTTGAAAGAGTGAAGGAAAATTGAGAGAATGGGGCTGAAATATTTGAAGAGAATATTGGGATTAAACAGATGTACACCGTCGGATACAGTACTAGAGGAGTTTAAAAAACACATGATATGGATAAACTATGTCAGAAAACTAGTCAAATTGGAAAAGAAAGTTATGATGGAAAAAGAAGGGAGACCAGTGAAGAGAGTATATACAGAGATATTAAGAAACGCAAAAAATGGAGAGATCATGAATTGTTGGGTGAAGAATCGCAAAAGAAATGTATGAGAGATGTGGATGGTCGATGATGGACGAATGATATAATAGGGTCAATGAAGATAGACTGTGCAAGGGGACGGTGGAGAGAATGCTGATGGATGTAGAAGAGCAAGAAAGAAGTGTGAGAATGAAGGAATGCTGGTATAATAGAAAGTACGATGAAATAAAAGTGATTGGGGCGATGCCAGAGTACTTGGAAGGAATTAGTATGAAAGAGGAAAGGGAGATTGCAAGATTTAGATGTGGAAATGAAGAAAAAGTGAATAGATATTGGATGAGTGTTGATGAAAGAAAATGTAAACCCTGTAGTGGAAAGGTAGACGAATGGGATCGCTGGATAAAAGAATATAAGGAAATAAGGTTGAATGTGGTTCAAAAGAAGGAGGCGCAGAATTCGAGAAGATGCTTGAATAAAAGGGGAATGAGAAGGCAGATAATAGAAAAAAACATGGCGGAAATCGATAGAAGAAAGAGTTGGACGAATGTAGGGGCAGAGGGGAATGTAGGGAAAACGAAAGGGGTAGAATGAAAGGAAAGGAGAAGAAAACAAAGAAAAAAAGGAACAGTTAGGCAAAAGTAGGCAAAAGAATGGTGTACGGAAGGGAAGAAGAGGGATAACGATTAAAACATAGAGGGAAGAAAGGGACGGTGAATGGTTAGACGGTGGAGAGGAGGATGTAGGGTTCAATTTCAGTTTGGTATCAAGTTAGAGCTTTTGGTTAGATTATATTGGATTATTTTGTTTATAAATGGAAATGTATATAAATTAGATTGTTGTTTATTTTTGCGCCAAATAAAGGTTTTTGTATTGTATTGTTGTATTAAAATATTGGTGAATGCTTAGGTGTGATTCCCGGGCAGTTTTTTGCTCATTGTTCGTATATCTTCCTATAACTTCGTGTTAATAAGAATGTAGACAAACATTTTGAGGTTATGTTATTACTAATTTAACTAGATGTGGAAATAAAGGTGGGTACACACTTGTATTTAAATAAGTCTATGCTACATACAGTAAATCTTGAAAATTCTGGAGGTCTTGAAAGTCAGTGTGCCGACGGGTGAAAATTTGTATCCAGTGTCCCCTGTGAGCAATATGATTGCAATATGATCGATGTGAAGGAGAAAACCAAATCAGAAAAGTAAACTATTCTCATATCCCATTCATATGAGACAAATATGTCAGTAATATTGGTATAGACAAACTAGTACTCGCGGGCTAGTTCCCGCTCACATAAAAAACTAAAAAAATATATTATAATTATATATTGCTCCATTATTAAATTATTAAATATAAATTTTGTATTAAAATTTAATATATTATTAAATTTTGCTCAATATCTATGGATCAAAGCACTGATATAAATCATAATGCTCAACTAGTATTATTCATAAGAGGTGTTGATGAGAACTTTGAAAGGAAATCAACTTTACAGCAACGAGTTTGTATTAAATTGTGCGTTAAAAACGTATTCAACGGTTCGAAGACCTTGGAAATATTGGTGAATTATTTAGGCGACGATACTCTATCGAAAACACATGTTTTTATGTGGCAAGAACGCTTTAGAAGTCTGTAGAGGAGTCCGTGGTCGTGAGTCTGTAGATGATCATGAACGCAGTGGCAGGTCGTTGACATCAACAACCGGCGAAAACATCGATAAAATAAAAGAAATGATGTTCAAAAACCGCAAGTAGAGCATTAGCGAACTGGCAGAGAACTTGAACATCTGATTAATGGTTTACGCTTCGGATCTCTGTGGCTAGTGCCGTAAGACCTGAATTTCAGGCCAAAAAAGAGACCGTATTGAGTCTTCCTGCTCGATCGACTCAAAGAATCGCTCCGGGGAACGCATTTTAGCAGCCAAGAGAAAATAATGGAGAAATCGAAGACGGCTCTCATGGGCATATCGAAAACCTAATATAAAAATGTTTTGAGAATTGGATTAAGTACGTTGCAGTCGATGGAGAAAAGTTTGATGAATAAACGTGTATTTTTAATTTTCTGAATAAATTTCTGAAACTTTTTGATCAAGTTAGAAGTCTTTTCTTTGTAGTACAAATTTGCTTGCTTTATCAAATAGCATGTAGGACTTAATTCCTTCATAAAAAGTTTTGTCATCTCTAAATTGTCGTCTCTTCAATCAACAATTAGATATTTTATCTAATTGCCCCCATCTACTTCTCCACTTGTAACAAAGTAGCATATAGAAAAAGTATAGTACGTAATTGTATTCATTATTTAAAAAGAAGTTTAAATCCAGTCAAATTTATAAAATGAATCGAATAATTCAACTGCGTACTCAACTTTTACTTAGTGTAGAATAGCATGAAGCAAAAACATAGTATGTACTTGTATTTCATATACTCGTTCATATTTTAGGACATTAGTGCGTAGGAACCCTTTTTTTTTGACCAGCAGGACTGTTTCCAATTCCTCAATGGTCCAAATCACTTTCCTTTTCGCTTTTTATCTAATTAAGACATTCCCAGAGCTTCATTTACTACTTCATATATTACTTTCAATAAAATTTACTTCTCGCCCCCACATTTTAAATTCTTCTAATTAACGAATTATATAATTTACATCTTCTCTGTATCTGTTGGAATAACAATGTGATCATCCGCAAATAGAGTGTAAATGTTTCTAATCAACCATTTCATATGAGAGCTCGGCGTGCTCTTCTGCGTCGATCTTGCTAAAGAATGAGAAAGTAGGGAAACAACACCGGAAGACATAATAAAAAGGATAATAATGATTGCAGGAAGTTAACTAGGATAATATGGAGGACTCTGATAGTATTATTCTTCCCACGAAGGAAGCAACAAGTCAGATGGACTTATGCGTACCCAGAAGTAGCCAGCATGTTACAGTTATTACATTTTTATCCGTTCTTGCAGGCCATGAAAGATATATACTTAAAAAAAAAATCGGAGCCAAAAAGAAACCCTGTAGTAAGCTTTTACCCATTTCAAACTGTTCTAATACCTACTTCATTTTTTAATTTGACTGCTGATCTATTAGTGCAGTACACGTGGTTTAGAGCTTCAATGTAGCATCTGTTCTAAGAATTCTAAGAGTTCAAGTGCGAATTCAACTATTATTTCAAATAGGATAGCATGTAGCAAAAGCATAGTACGTACTTGTATTTCATAATGTTGTTGATATTATTGCCTATTATTGCGATGTACCCTATTTTTTTGACCAGGACTCTTTCCAATTCCTCAATGATTCAACTCATTTTCTTTTTTACTTTTTATCTATTCAGGCCATTCTCAGAGCTTCCGTTACTATTTCATACGTTACCTTCGTACATTACTCATATTCTTTAGGATTTTCTTCAGGAATTCCTTCAGGATATTCTATTATACAACTGTATTAAAACTATGGAATGCTAGTGTACATAATATATCCTTATTTGGTGTTTCCGTATAGGAACAGGTATTTAAAGTATTTCTCTTGTGTGTGCTAACATTTCATACATATTTGAATCGCAATTAAGAACGAACGGTAGTAGAACATAATTTGATCCTTAACAACTTACATCTTACCTTGTTTTCTGTAGATAGCTTTCACAAATTTCTTATAAGCATAATTATTATTATGATTATTATGATATGAAGTTCTCTAGTAAATTTACAGTCAGAAGTTTGAATATTACATCTCATTAAGAAAACTTTGTCTCCCATTATTATATGTATACTAGATGTGGTGATTTTAATTTATAAGATTTAATTTATTATTGATAAACATAATTTCATTAGTGTGGTGTTTGTATTTAATAATCTTCTCCTCCAAAACTAAAACGTTAGTTAATATTTCCGCTATGAGACCCTAATACTATTTAATAGCATGTTTTTAACTCTATATAAGTTGTCTTATTGCATCGGTTACAAATATCCCTAAAGCTGAATCACCTGTCAGATTATATTTTATAAAGCTGATTGTTCTCGTCCAGTATAATTAAATAATTAAAAGTCTTCGGTTATTGGACAATGGCTTTATTCAATGGATATAAACTAGATTTTTGTCTAGATCAGTCGACGTTTCGGTTCTCTAGTTTTAGAAACATCATCAGGACTAAAATCAACATTACAATATATGACAATGGATGTACGATATTTTATATATCGTACATCTTACATCTTATATATCGTATATCGTACGATATTTTATATATCGTACATCCATTGTCATATATTGAAATGTTGATTTTAGTCCTGATGATGGTTCTAAAACTAGAGAACCGAAACATCGACTGATATAGACAAAAATCTAGTTTATATCCATTCAATAAAGCCATTGTTCAATAACCGAAGACTTTTAATTATATATATTATATTTCATTGTTCATATATCATTATACAGGATGGCACTTTAGAATATTGTAGGCTATTGTAGGCTTTCTATGGAATATAATAAAAATTTCTTGATACGTACAAATAAAGTTCCAAATTAAATAGAAAGTTTAACTTTTTAGCATAAACTAAATCATTTTTGTCATCAATTCCTTCAATACATTCTATACAATCAAACTAACAATTCTTTATAAAAAACATACAAATTCATAAGTAGATAACAAAAATTATTAAACTATCCAATACCAAAAGTAGGAGAGTAGGGAATTAGGAAGTAGTTCCTTCTCCTTTCTTTATTTTCCTTAAAAATTTTCTCATCATTCCAACCCTTTGACCTTCTTGTCCCAACCACACTCTCCAATTCTCAACCTCGTTACCTAGAATTACTTCCTCCGATAGTGACTTCAACTAATTCAGCTAGATTTTCTTCTACTTTTGATCTTGCTTTCGTTCCCTCATACACTCTTCTTATCATCCTTATCATTATCTCTGATATACCAACTTTCGCCATCTTTTCCCACAGTTGCTCTCTTATTAGCATGTCAATGTCATAAACAAGAAATATAGCTTCCTTTTGCTTGCCTATTTCTTGCTGCATTATATGATTTAACGTTATTATGCTGTCTGTGGTCCCCCTACCTCTAACAAACCCTATTTGCACCTTTGATAGTACTCCTTCATCTACTTTTCTAATCTTCTATTCAATATTTTTGCGTATAACCTACAATATCCATTCGTAACTGTCACTCCCCTATAACTTTCTACACACTTCCTATTCCCTCATTTATAAATCGGGATCATTTTCCCTGTTCTCATTTTTCCGGTATTCTTTTTTTCCACCCCATACTTCATTTAACCCACTCTCATTTAAACATTCCCATATTTCAATTGGAAACCTGTCAGGCCCTGGTATTTTTGAAAACTAAAAATTTCGTGATTTTTGAAAATTTTTAATTTTTGAAATATTTTTGATTTTATGATTTTATGGATATCTGAATGAGCGGAAACTGTTTCTTCCACTCATTCAGATATCCACCATTTTCCATTCTACTAGTTGCCTCATTTATTTCATATTTTTTCTTAGATTTTTCCTCCTATTCTCTCAGGTGTACCAAACATTTCTCTCTTCCTACACTCATGACATCCCTTTCCCTTAGATATATCCACACCTCATTCTCAATTGTTCTTTATTCCTCTTTCATGCCTCTCATTTTTCTCCTTACGTATCATATTGTCCATTCCCCATTCATTTTTTTTTTCATTATTGAATTCATTCCAAGATACTTTACTTTTTCTCGCTATTTTTAGTATTTTCCTTACCCTTGTTTCCTTTTTAGTCATCCCTTATCTACCTTATACGACCTACTTGTCTTTCTCTTTAAACTCTCTCCCACTTTATCTTGTTCAGGTTTTTCTATATCTCTTCCATGACCTCATACATGACCAGCCTCCGTGTCATTTTTTTTCTCTTTCATTCCAAATATATCTTTCGTCTCTGTTGTCCTCTTAATTACTTTCTGTTATTTCACTATAAGTCCCCTTCTCAAACTTCCACTCCGATTCCATCGGAATGCATCTTATCACCTACTCTTACATATTCCGAATATACTCTTGCACTGTCAGTCATAATTACATATCATTGATTCGTCCCCCATGCCTCCTAAACGTTAACTCCTCCTCTACTAAATTTAATCCAAATCAGTCCAGCAGATTAGGATTAATTATTGAACACACATCCAGACAAACACCGAAAAATACGCCTTTCTTTTACATTTTTCACCACGAATTTTTTATTGTGAAATTTGTTTCTTTGTGGT
>WYDF02065712.1:0-11611 GCA_009867245.2 Adranes taylori
TTTAAGTTAACATTTGTTCATTGATTTACTATTGCATTTATATTTCTTTCTTTGTTTATATTGTCTGAACTCACGCATTAGCAGTATGTTTGTTTTAGCTGCCCACAAGAATGAGAACCACTGGATTACTCGAAAGGATCAGTGGACACTGAGTAAGCCATTGCGGACCGGCGGAACATCAAGAGCAGGTCCTAGCGTACGGTTTCTCAATAAACTGACCTGGCGTCCGAGGATAAATATTTACCAAGGCTGTTATATTCTGTAATTAATAAGATATTTCTTTGCGCCATCGGTGACAGTCGCTAGGGCTCCCCATTAGCAGCGTCGCGAGTTGAAGTCTGTCACATTGCGTCATCTTATTTTTCTCATTGAAGGAACCCGACAAAGGTGGCGTCGCTACAAACTCAGCTGAGGAAACATTCATGACATCAATGGAGAACAAAGGTAACTCAAATCTAATTCCAAACGTCGTTATCTACCACGTACTCCATATATGGTATTAGAGGGTCACCACGAAGACGCCAGGTCATACGACAATCCACAACATTCGATACCTAGTTGTGAGTTTTCACATTCACCGACCGCGCCCAGAGGTGTGCCACTTCCACTAATACCAGCTAAAGGTGGGTTATATCCTACAATCAAGGAGGACCTTCACCGTCGATTTTTTCGGTATAATTTTGTGGATAGAAATTAAGGAGAAGAATCATCGAAACCCAATTCAAATCAGAAACTGCAAGCATTATCACTCTTACCAATATTAATATGTTCTTGCTCGCACATTTTATTATTGATATACCCCTGGTGAAAATAAATGGAATGGATATTTGCACTGAAATAGTTTAATGCATAATTGATTATTTGAAGCAAGCGCAAATAAAAGTAAACGCTCGTCGCCACAAACATATTGTTTCAATTGAGTTTCCTATTCACCTTTATTCACCTTATTGGATAGAATAATATTATATTGGGCCGGATTTGATAAATTAGCCCCAATAAATAAAATAAATATAGCCTTTATGCAAGCTTATTGTATGTTGTAGAATTTATATATGTCGTCCATCAGACATACATACCACCTATAACAGGGTAATAACGCCTGACGAGAACAAGTTGAAGTCAAAAGAGTAAGCTAGATTTTAATTTTAAGCCTACGTCTTTAATACGTCATAATTTTTGAAATAATAAAAATTTATTAAGTTATAAGATAATAATTTGGCATATTTATTTCCAATTACACTGTAATCACTGTACTCCACTCATATTATCGATGATCATACTTCGTAATATAATAGAGCACATGGTATTCTTGTACTAAATATTCAATTATAATAATATGGTTGCCATATGACTTAGAAAACAAGAATTTACTTTAGGCTTGATATACGGTCGTTGGCAAAAGATTTCACAGTTTAATTGAACTAATTTGCACAACCTAAATTTTTTAAATACTAAATAGACTGAATTAGTAAGGATTATAAACATCTGTTGTTGATGATTTGAGAATTACATACAATTATTTTCAGCTTGTCAAGTTTTCCTTTTAATGGGTAGTTTGCAATTCTGCCTTTGAACGTAATAGATATGTTTAGCCTTGTAAAATCTATTAACACAATTAGCAATCTACAACAAAGCTTAACATTTGTATCAGACCGCAAAGTGATTATTTAATTAGAATAGACACAATATACCGAAATGCGATATCGAATATATAATATTTAAATCGATTTAATCTATAACGTTCGTAGCTGTTCTGAGATGTAATGATACAGTGAATGTTATAGTAAGATAAAGAGCGAATGCAAAGTCTTTTTTATCATTTCCAAATAACATTACGACGCAATTCAGCTTTTAGAAAACAAAAAAAATTATTTTTCTCTATGTTGGTCCATCGAATAGAACTTTATAATTGAGTTAACAGTTCTATTTGTTCTTGCAACTTGGAGGAACAAACTTCATTCGCAGCTAGCTAACGAACAAAATAAAAATGACATACAAATTACGCTTTGAAAAAGTAACATATAGGTATATAGTCGTAAAATGTATTACTCTCTAATATCTGTAACGAAAATTAAATTTGACAACTTCAACAAATCTTTAGTAATGGAAGCGTATGGCTATTTAACTTCGAAAATCTATTCCCTAGAAACTGTTAAAAAATATTTCTTCATTCGAAACAAATTTATGAATATTTTATTTGTTGTTGAAAAATCAATAGCTTAAAATTATTGGTTCCATGTATTATAAGTTGCTATATACAGCAGAATTCTCGGAAAATGTGTACCATAAAGTTCACTCATGTTTTATAGCTTTTGTAAATAACAACTGTAATACATACATTTTGAATACTTTTTTTTTAGAAGAACAAAAGAAAACAGAATGTTCAAGATCCATAGAAAATTATGATGTAAAACAGAAATAAGAAGTGCTGCGACTTTTTTGCAATTTTTCGAGCATTCACGAAAATCCTGTAGACTATAAATATTTGTAGAGATTA
Organism: Adranes taylori; assembly: GCA_009867245.2. Taxonomy (NCBI): domain Eukaryota; kingdom Metazoa; phylum Arthropoda; class Insecta; order Coleoptera; family Staphylinidae; genus Adranes; species Adranes taylori. Next base: position 2,498 of record WYDF02065712.1, read on the forward strand.
ACGAAAATTGTAATACAATTGCATTCTGCGTGCTTTCTCAAAGTCTAAAAAAAGCTACTTTGCTAGTCATTTCAGAAGTGATTTATATTATTAAAAAGCACGAATTTTACTACTACGTTTGTGAAAATATTTTTGTATGTGGAAGAAAGTTGTATCATAAATATTACATATTGTTTAATATATACGAGAACTGTTCCCTTTCCGCTGAGCCTAGTAAAGTAAAACACAATTTATTTACAAAAAATATTAATTTATAATTTTAAGTATTCTCCTCCACAGTCAATGCATTTTGCATCCGCGAAAAGCATTCCTGAAAACATTTTTTCCAATCTTCGGTCTGCAGTTTGTTTATTTCATTTATAAAGGCATCAACCAATTCTTCGGTCGATGTAAAACGTAAACCCCGTAATTTATCTTTTACCCGCGTAAATAAGAAGAAATCATCAGGTGCTAGGTCTGGACTATATGGCGAATAACCCATTATTTCTATGTTTTGGTCATTCGATGTGTTTTATGCCATCCCTTTTCCTAGACAATTGAGTAAGTCGAGAATCTATTCTATTCTATAATATAATTAGAGCTAATTAAAAGGTGGTTCAAAGTATAGTCCACCGCACAAGAAGATAGCTCATAAAACACAGGGGGACTCTGCAAAAGAACCACATTATGTTTTTGCGAACAGGTTGCTGTTTGGTACTGCATCGTCCGCATCTTTTTCTGGTAGTTCGCTCAGGTTTGTGTGCAATTTGCACTTAACGCACTTCAGGAGGCACATGTGGTTTGTTATTTTTAATGGAAAGTGCAGGTGAGGACTCTTTGGTTGAAGGCCCACTTATTTCTTTTGCAAATATAGTTACGCTTACTAAACCATTAATAATGCGCCTTCGAAAATAATTCATCGACATTGTGGGTAAGACTATTAGTTTATATAATACATATGCAATAACTACAGACGTATCCAAGAAAAAAAAGTATGGGACCATTTATTGCACAATATATCTATTTTATAAGTTGATCAAATTTGTCCTCACAAATCATGTTTTTATTGTAATCAAAAAGTGCAAAAAGTGTAATCAAAATGATATGTTAGTTGTTGTGCCGTACCTCTGTTTTCTCTTTACATCTGTGGATTCTTTAGGGTCATGAAAATTCGACAAACTATCTACAGACCTTTTGTCTTTCCACTTCGTCACAAATAGCCCGAAATTGCTGTAAAACCACTGATATTCGCCTCCTTTCATTTCTTTGTCTGATTTTAGGTTAGGAAGATGTTTTCTGTTTGAGTTAACTATTCTACAAGCAAACAACATTTTTAACTTTAATTTAAAATAATTTTTCAACAAATAGTAAATGATTTTTTTCTGCATTTTATCACAAATTCCATCTCACCATTGTCATTATCCAGTTCCTCGTCATCATCAAGATTGATATCATCATGGAAAGCAATGGAATCATTATTAAATGAAATTTGTGCACAATTTTGTCCAAAGAATTCTCCAGCTGTTCATATAATTCACTTTCATCCATACCCACAAGATTGAAAGATAAAGACATCATCAAACAAAAAATTTTTATTTTCTGTTAGCTGTTGAGTTTTTATTTAAATATTAATATATTTAAATATATTTAATATAATTATTATATTAGTAAAATATTTAAGTATTAATTTTAATTGTTATATATTAACTACAGAGAAGTCACAAACGGGCGGTGCTTCAAATAATAACTACTTTAAAAACACTACTATGTGATTTATTGACGACAAATATTTCTATAATTTTATGAACTATATGAACATAATTAATTAACTATATTAACATAATTATATAAAAAACATCAAAAAAAACTTACCTTTCTATTAATATTGAATGCTAAACTACTTAACTCGGTGAATATGCACTGATTTTTATTTTGTTTATGTTTTATATTCAACTATAAAGCAAACTGTCATTTCGCGGTTTGTCTACTATCCACTAGAATGCACTATATGTACGATTTCCTTAATATTGTGACAGCGTTCTTAACAAAAAAAAAACCTAATGTAGGTAGTTTAAATTATAAGTCACCTCCCCAATATGGTGTGTCAATTGCTGGTTCAAATTTTGAACAACCGTCTCTGAAAGAGTTAATACATATATGGGTTTTCAACAACCTATTATTTATCGGTATTTCTTCTGTTGCTTTACTGTTTATTATACAAGGCGATATAATTCGGCCAATTCTCTTACAATATATAGTTCTTCCGTACTATGCAAATAGAATGCAATTAAAAATATTTGAGTTTGAAACTATCGGTAATTTGTTGCTCCAAAACTGTGTGATCCTGCACTAACTGTCAATCACTCATTTCTGAATATACCTAAAATCTTGCTAAAAACTATTTAGTTTGCAACGTGTTGTCTAAGAGAGCTGGGGAGTCGGTAGTCTGAACCTTGGACTCTGAGTTTGACTCCTGGAAATATGAAAGATCCGATTCCCACTCCAACTCTGACGCAAATTTGGAAATCCCGACTCCGACTTCGACTCCTGCTTGTTAATAATAATAATAAGAAATATTCTTATACCATTATCTATTTTGGAATCTATCAACCAAATGGGCATTTCATCACTACCATGTGAATGATCAGGCTAATTTTAATGTTTTGAATTTTTTATGGTTATAACTGTAACTTTTTTGGCTTTTTAAAATTTTATTAAAAAAATAATTGTTGATTATTTATGCTATTAACAAGCTTTAGAAATATTGTAACATAATCACAATTAAAATAAAAAAGGGTAAAAACTTTTTTTGACAAAAAATATTAGATAATAAAACATCTGGCATAAAGAAAGAACAAAAGATTTATTTATAACTATAAGTTCTTAAGAATAAATGGCTTCTGCGATATCTTCCTTCACCGAGGGTTTTAGATTAGACTTGATTAGTTTCGAAACAGTGAAAGATCTCTCCACACTCACTTTAGTTGGAGGAATAGCTATTTCTGTTTTAGCTACTTCTCTTATGATTTCAAGATAACTCTGAATAAGTCCTTCCAAAAATAATGTGCTTTTACGATCACAGTTCTCTATATAGCGCGATGCTTTGTAGAAGTTTTTTTTAAATTTAGATGATTTAACATTTACAGGCTGGGCATTAACTAGTCGCTTTTTTTTACTTTTACCTTTTCCAGTCTTTGTAGATAATTTTTAAAGCTTTCAGCATCACTGGAAGATGATCACTGAGGCTCGATATGAATACTGTAAGTGTCTGATGTACAAGTTTCTAGAGATTTGCTAAGTATTCCTTGCATTTCTATATCAATATCACAGATAATTTCTGTTGTTTTGTTGCATTGACTTGCATCCAACAATATTCTGTTTTTGGGATCAACGAATATTGTTGCCAATCATGTATCATATGTTCTGTTAGTTGTGCTTCCCTTTTTATCGTTGAATTTAAAATTCCACTAAAAAAGACGGTCTTGTTTTGGTGAGCTCTTGAAAATTAAATTTTCCAATCAAACAAAAACTATCCAACAGTCAATTCTTCAGCTTGTAGTTTTTCTTTGTTCCTGTATATGGAAAAAGAACGAGCTCTTCCAATTATGTTGTTTGCTTCCACTGTATTTCACTTAATGATATTGTAGGATTGTCAATAGCTTCTAACACAGATCTTAATTCAAGCAACTTTTTTACCATTAATTATGTGCTCCCCAGCGAGTTACTTGATAAAGGATGGCTTCTTTTCGAGACCTTCTTCTAGTAATAGCATCAATTTTTGGAATTATTGCTGCAACTGCTAACTGCCTAACTTCCCAACCGGATTTCCTTCATGGGGATATTTGAGACCACCAGCAAATTGCAAAGTGTGAACTGCATAGCGCATGAGTTTAATGTGGTAAAAGTTTTAACATCTCCTTAACAACATTATCAAGAGATTCATTTAAATAATCTGGTTGTTCTTCCATAGCTACAGCATTATCCTCCTCTTCAACGGTACCCTCACTTTCTTTAAACTTTTGAATAGTCTTAATCATATCTAATGCATTGCCGGTAAAAATTCTTTGTGAATGTTATATTCATTCAAGACTTTCTCACCCAAACTTTGGAGGTGATTCCTGTAATGATTTGCCTTTGTGTCTTTAACAATTAATGATTTTGTTACAATTTTGCCATCAACATTACAATATTACACTTAATCGCAAAATAATTAACTCAATGCCTTCCATTTTTATAACAGATATCGATCTGCTAGATCTTTCCGCAATTCTTCTTTCTTTGCATCTGTTTCTCTAATAATAATTTTTCTGATATCTTTTCAAGGAAATACCAAACGTTCTTGCCATTTCACCAATGAGCTGTAGGAATGCTGGCTGGTTGAACATAGTTTGAGGGATTCTATTTTCTACAACCAAATCTATAATATACTTATGAAATATTTTTGCGGTCATAGATAGACTTATTTTGTCTGAAGTACAGAAGTTTTTCGAATTAATAACCTATTTGATGATATTCCGCTACCTGATGTTGAAGTAGTAGGCTTTTATACTGATACAATTTTATCTTATTCATCAACTTTTTTTAAATTTCTGGATGAAAGCGTTCCTTTTCAACCCGAAAGTGCCTTTTCAAATTGGAAGCTCTTCTAGGAGCATTTCTATTAATACCAATAAAAGTACTTATTTTGGTTTGATAGAGTTTTTCATTGTCATCACTGTTATATTCCTGCATCATGTACTGACACACGAACTATTTACCATCTTCAGTAACAATAAAATATTCAAATGCACCTGATTTAGCTGGTGTCGTTTTCGCCATACTGATGAGTATATATGATTAAGTAAATATACAATAACAATTGCTTATAAATCTGAAAAGAAATGATATCAAAGTATATCTGGTTGTAGCGAAAGTTCTATTCATTTTGTTACTGGGTGGAGAATAGAAAATGTCTAGGGTCATAAATATAAAAAAAGTTTTCCCTAAAAGGTTCTAATCTACTTGGAACAGATATAACTACGATGCAAAATTTACAATATTACAACAAAATTTACGCGAATTAACCAATACACTTTGTAAAATCTGTATTTATATGGGCTGTCCTTTAACTCTGGCAATCTTTGATATCACGGTCACTATTATAATTGCAATAATCTTTTTCAAATAAAACATTTTTTTTTCAATTTGGGCTTTAACATGAAATTATTCCTGTATGTTCAGGTCGTCCCAAAAGTGTTGGAACAGAATTTAACTTGCTTATTTTAAATAGAACAGCCTACATGTTATTATATTTTGTAAAATTTGTCAATATACATAACATTATACTTTTGACAAAGGCTTACGGACTTGCATTAACATAACTATTGGAGAAAATTTATTACAGATACATTAGAGAGATAGATCTCCCATCTACTTATCCAAGCGCTCTAAATAAATCTTTTCGAATACTTGTTCTTTTTATTTGATAAATAATAAATTGGATTAAGAAAATTTAATTATTAAAAATTTTAAATAAACATACTGTATATAAATAAATTTTATTTCATTAAAATACTGGAAAATATAATCTTTTTTACCACGGAAAAATATAAAATATTAGAAATGTAATCTTAAGATTATGTTTGATCACTTTCAAATTATCCTTGAATAGAAATAGGGAATGATCCAGGAAGCAACTAAATACCAGTATACTACCCACTACATTCACCATATTTTTGTTATTAATGTTTGGTTGCGAGTTTAGTATTATTAATGGTTGCGAAAGCGCTGCTTTTGGGGATATAATTGATTTTCTCGTGTCACATTTAAAACCAAGCAACATTATAGTTTCACAAAGATTTTATCAATAATAAATTAATGAAATCTTTAATAAAAATATATCATAGTCCGACTTAATATTTGACTCAAAATTGAGATATTTTTTTAACAAAAGTGGTACATTATAATATTCTCCAAGAGATTCTTGGCTTTAATATTTCGTTCTATTAGCTAATGAGCTTATCGGATGATGTTGTAAATGATATAAAATAGTCAATATTACATGTATGAAAATATATTTGACTGGAGCCTAACGGGCAACATAAATATTATTTTGAATTGTTACTGATAACTATTTTTTTATTTTATAATAAAATTAATGATTAATTAGTTAATGTGAAGAAACTGAGCAATGATGGCAATGCATAGATAAAGATATTAGTTTATATAAAGAAATAGTCGAATCATGCTATGAAAGAACTGAGAGTCATAGTAGAATAAAAGGTGAAAGATACTGACACGATAACAATAATTCACGATAATTGTCTTTCAGTTATGTACAAAAATTTGTAATTTTGCATTGAAAATTTGCGATTATTCCTCTATCGTTCTAGCTACTTAGATTTTAGTAAATATACCAATATTACTTCCTGCACTCCCGACCTGTTTTCCGCAGGTACAAATAAATTTCATATAAAATGGCGAATTATTATCAAAGAGATATTTAACTGAAATTGTTAGTAAAATAATCGCATTCCAAATATAAGGATCTGATTTGAATATAGACGATATGTCCAAAAGAATTTAAGACACGTATTGTATATTAAAATTATATGCTGAAATCAGATAAGTTTGCTATGCTCATGGGGAATAGAGAAGAACTGAAGTTTTGACTATGTACAAATTTTCTGCATGTTTATCTTCAGTTTTAAATTTTCATAAAAATTTAAAATGGCGCTATTTCCCCATTTTGCGTCTGTGAAGAAGAAATTGTCTGGAGCTAGTTATTCTTTTCAGTTTCACAACATATTTATTATATTATCTTCGATAATTTCTGTTATACAGAAATTTAGTTATAATATTATTTAATTTTGAATTCTTTGATTTATGTTATATAGGAATTTGATTATTATGACCCATTAATATATAGTACGCCACTGTCGAACGCTTAGTTTATTTCAGTTTCAAGACTTTCGTACGTAACATGACGAATAATAAATACATATTGTCCTAGTTGCATTATTCATAACATACACTATTATACCTGAAAATGCGTTCCGAAACATATTCCGGAAGTTTTAGAGATTTTCCACTTATCAGACTTCCACTTTACTTTCTTTTTAGCGACAACTCACATCAATATATGATGTCTTTGATCTTGCTTAATAAACTCTCATCTCTTTAGTTCTTTATACTTCAACTCAGTAATTTTAGCTTTATATTAAACTCGTACCTAAAGTAACATGATATCTATAATAAATAATTAAATCTTTGTATCAAGTAAGTATAATCCTACCGTATAGTTGTACCACAGAATTTCTAGAGAGGATTAACGGTTTAATAATAAAATCTTATTCAAAGATTAAAAGTTTTATTATAAACATTTACTATAATACAAAATACATATATTTAAAGTTTATTTTGAACTATACGCAGATAAATTTACATTTACATTAATTTTACAATTTAAAATGCTTTAGGTACTATTGCGGCAAATAATGATAGCTTAAAGATCTTCCAAAAATCAAATTTGGTAATTTTTCTTCTTTTAGCTCTTTTATTTTAGAAGACTCATGTGTCTTGTATCTAGTAACAGATTAAATTTTTTTATATTTGTTGATTTTGAACATTTATTATTATATCTACAAAAATAAACATATTTCAGTTAGGAGAATAAAAACTGTTTTTTATCAAAGAATGAAATGATTCACAAGCATTGGTAGACCGCCACATACTATTTATGTTACGTGCCCAAATTTTTTGAGGAAATTCAGCTTCTTCGGATATATAATTGTCAAGTATGTAATCACAAAATTGTATTATTCTCTCATCAAATATTTCAAGAGAAGAAAAAGATCATCCTACTTTGTTGGGTTCTAGAAAATGTCGGCCTAAAACTCACTTTAAAAACTTCCTGAATTTTTTTCCTTTATATTCATTCGACATACCTAAATCTAAAATTTTGTGGTACCAGGCTTGACAGTGAAATCTGGGAAATGAAATCTAGACCCGATTAAATTTGAATATGGCCAAAATCCACATGTGGCTATATGAATTGCTTGTTCAAATTCGACTACTACATTTTTTGGGTTAACAGATAAGTTCAGTGCTTTACATATTTTGCTAACATTTTGAAATCATTTAAAATAGGTATTAGTATTTTTATCAGATAAAAGAGCAAATATTTACCATCCAAGTACCATCTATATAGATGATACTTGGATATATATAGATGCTACACGTATCAATTACTTTGATTTATAAATGTAATCAAATATGATAATGAATAGTAACAACCGTGCGCTATAGAATGATTTAAGTAGGGATTCTTGTGATGCACTTTAGGATTTTTGGGATGCACCGGTACATATATTAGAGAAAGATAGAGAAATAATCCTTGTCCTTATGTGTTAATGTACGTAAGCGTGCATTAATAGATATTGTCGCTGATAGTTGGTACGCACCGAAATAATATTATATCTGTTAATTTCTGTTCTACGTGTATTGGGTATTGTTTATGATGCTATAATTTACTTAAGTTTTAACTCTCGCGAGGACACTCTTTTGTATGGATACCCGTAGACGGTGACAACGTGATGTGTGACGACTTTCACACGGTGTGTGGCAAGCAGCTATAGATATACATGGCTTTTGCTCTATAAGTAGGCCCGCTTTGAGAATTTTAAATTAAGTTTGGTCTTCGAGCTCGAGCGAGAAACAACACCGAATAGCGCTCAGCGACAGTTACTAGCAGTGATGCATACATTTTGGTAAGCAACATTATATAGCTTACATTGTATAAGTTATATTGCATGGCTTTGATTAGCTATCTCCGTTATACCGTATGCATGTGATATATGTGTGTTTGTGTAGCTTCATTCTATCCTTTTCCCGGAACCGCTTTCCTACGTGCTAAAGTGTATACCACGAATACGACAGTCACGTCAGTTCAAATCGCGACGTTGCGTACATACATCGCTAGTGGTAGTCACTTGGCCTACAGTAGAGTTAGTTCTTAATGCAACGCTATGGGCCTATAGTACCTACCTTTTCTCACCATTTAAACTAAAAGCGCATGTTATTGGTGGAAGTGGTTGTGATCACTGGCATACAGGGGCGTTGTCTCTTAATGCAACGCTACGAGCGCCTAGTGTATAC